>PDGT01000021.1:1075234-1187097 GCA_003671415.1 Megathymus violae
TATATATATATTTATATATATAAATGTATGTTTGTCTGTATGTCCTTTATAGAATCGTAAACTATGCATTTGATCATGTTGATGATCTTTAGCAAAGTTGTTGTGCATGGGCCCACAAAGGTTTCTGAGTTGGTACGACCAATTTTCGACAGATGGCGCCACTGTTTATTTTAGTTGGTGGCGTAGCAACGCGCGCAGGTTAGAGCTAGTATGCTATAAAAGCGATCAAAATTACCAATGACCACAATTTAAAAAATGGTGATAACATCAAATATATATTATGCTAAAATTATGTCAAATACGTGACGAAAATAATAATCATTATCTGTCAGCACTGCAATAGCAGCTTGTTACAATGGCAAATAATTATAATTACCAAGCAGATGCTATTTATTTTCCTACCTACAGTATAGTCATCAGGCAAGACAAAGCTAGCAACCCCATTCTTATCTCCCTTTCAGATCGCAATCAGTGCCGCCATGTTTGATGCCATTATGAATCAAATTCCCGCCTTTTTACTTTTTTCCATTCGCTAGGCACTGGCGTCAGATCTCACAGCCGATAACTTCTTTATTATCCTGGATGATTTTTTAATCTGTGGTCCTACCGTTATACTCATGTTTCACATTAGCACGACGCTTTTTGTATTGTATTACGAGTAAAGGGATATTGACGAAAACTGCAATTTTCTGAGAACAATGGCATTTTGCAAAACCTGAAAGTAATGTCGTTTAAATTTACGTATGTGGGAATAAATATAGTGTTAAGGAAACGCTAGCATTTCAGATAAGACAATAGCCACGATCTAGTCTTAAAGTCGTTATAACGAAAAAGTCAAAGACAATTTTTTACACATAAATATGTTGTACATAAAATTATTGTCCATAAATGTACTCTATGTACTTACAACGTCTCAATGTGTCTCATAAGCTCTACATTATCAACAAATTGTTAGTTACTTATGGGTTCTAAGTTCTTTAATTCAGGTGCATATTTTATTTTTATTGCCTATAGGTAAGCAGCGAGCAAGTTTTTTTTACCTAATTAACAAATTAAACATGCAATTGCGGATACTGTTCCCAACATTACATATTAGATAAGAAACGAATAAACGCTACGTTATGGAGTGTGAAGTCGAATATTAAAGGAAATTGGAATAACAAAAAGTACTAAGGTGGAATCTGACTCGCTGGCCGTAAGTTCACATAATCTTTATAAATCTAACACTCGGAAGTAACGACAGGAGAAAAGAAGACTTGCTTAAAGGGAGGATATAAAATAATTACTGTATATTATATAAATGAGAATACAAAAATTAAATTTTATTAATAAGTAACTGGCTCCCGTAATATAGGAAAATAATTATAATAATGTTATATATAAATTATGAGTACTGTCCTTTTTATAGTTGCATTTTTATAATTACAATATATTGCCTTATACAGAGAAGATATTTCATTAATTCAATGTACAATTATTATTTGTTCAATGTGTATCTAAATACCATGGTCAGACATGTTCCTACGGAACCCTTTTGAATTGAGAAACAAGTCGACAAAGTTGCTCTCTAAGTAGATTTTCCAATTTGAAACTCGTTACAGCCGGGGCAGGTCTCGCTTTTTTCACTTGAACTTCGCCCACGATTTATTGGTGAACTCACTCCACTTCAGTAACTTGAGACGGATGAAAATTGTCAGCGTATGTTATTTATGGTGGAACCTTCAGTCTCCTCGGAGCGACACTCTGTTATAGAATAACTACGATTTCTAACTACGATTTATATCAATCACGCTATTATAATTTGTTTTTATTGTTAGTTTAGCATAGAAACACAGTTTCGTAGTAAATTTTAGTCACTACTGTTAAACTAATAATATAAATAATAAAAATAAAAACCATTTTAAGTAATCAGTTACATAATTATATTATGATTAAGTTACTTATACAAGTTTTCAAAAAAAAAAACTTATTTGTACAAAACAGCGATCTCCAATAGAAGAACTCTCCGTTGCTTTGTTGTTGTTGTTGGTTATTTAACAGATGCTGCAAGAACTTGACGGCAGAGGTTCGTTTGGATTCTAAGATGAATCCCATTGCGCCTTCTATATTGCTATCTGGTTATCTTTCTCGAATATCTGATCGGGTTGAATTATGTATTTGAATTTTAACTAATCTATCGATGAGCGAGAGAATTTGCTCAAATTTTAGGACTAAACAGTGTAAGAAAATTAATTGTAATAATAACACGAATCATGCTTTTGGTCCAAGGTAAAAATGTAGTATAATAAAAAAAGCTTAACTTTATTAAAATAATTTTAAATTTTATTCGTTGTACACATACTAAAGATACTGTTGAAGTTCGTGTCGATGCATTTGTATTTTATGTATCGATCTTTAGTAATTTTTTCTCGATAGCAAAATAAACACATCAGCGATAAAGTAATTATTTGAGCATCACTAGTGGGTTAATGGCGTCGCTTCCGGTCCCGCCGCCATTAGTGGCCATTTCCTGCACTTCCGATGTCCGTAGCGCTGCCACGCGGTTCTTTTTGGCAACTACAAAAATCTACAATAATTTTGTTTCCACTTATCCTTAATTAGAATAAAAGGGACAACAGGCTATTAGTTTTGCTGTAAATGTCATTTTTTTGTGCTACACATTGTTACTATCCGTGATTTTAGCATTTTTTTTTCAGTCTCATCTACATTATCCTTCAGGGGTTTGATCAACTGCATCTGGTAACAATCTTTAACGACCTTGTAATATAACATTGTATTAATAACTTAACACCTGCACAGGGACATAATGAACATAGATTTGTAATAAGCACCATTAAAAAAACTATAATAAATCCAAGCGAATACAGGATTAGGCGTAATAAATATTTCTAAGTAACAATGGGCCGCTAATGTGTTCAGCCAAGGAAACTAATAAGGATTAAAAACCTGGGGCTTTTAAATTCATGCCCGCGAAGAATCGATGAGCAGGCAATAATAAATGTAACTTGATTGTGATCGGGTGTCAATAGAGGATCCGTCGACAAAGCAAACAGCGTTAAGTGGCGGAAGCTCTCATGGCCACGTGACGCGATCGATCGCCTAGCGATGACTCGCAAATGGACATCACTAGCCATTATTAATGAAAGATTATATTCGTGTCTAATGTGGATAGATTTAAAATTCCGGACGTCATCTTGACATTTGATTGTCTACTTGTTTTAAAGTTGGCAATAACACCGTCTTACAAACAAAGACACCTTGAGAAACCCTGCAATTTTTATGTCAGTGTTATTATGAAATATTATTAATTGAAAAACAATTATTTAAAAATAGTTACTTTAAAGATTTTGAAAATATTCGATGTATTTGTAAAAAAATTGCCATTTACAGAACGAAAGGTTACACGATTTTAGGAACCTGTTGAAGCGCATAATGTAGCTTTCTTAATACTGAATGAGGAAAACATTTATTAAGTACGTTTTAACGCTATATAAAGCTAGCCATACATACATTGCTTCATCTGAAGGCACGACTGGAAGACGATATTGTACGACATCCACCATTGAATTCCATTTGTTCAGCCACATAAGCAAAGAATAGGCCTCATAAAATGTATTGGCCGTTATTTTCACCCTATTACAAGATCATTTCTCAGCTCTTACGACATAACTGGCGTCCAATATGGTTACTGGTTATAAACATTCGTCGCTACCGTCAGCTTATTGACCGCCTACTAAGTACAGTTTAGTTATGGATTTGTTACTGAATATGACATTTCAGTGTCAGCATAACACCGATAGCCTTTTTATTCCTGCGCGCATTGCTAAGGTTTAGAGGTTTTATACTATCAAGCGTAACAATAAACTCAACAATGTAACAATGTGTCAACACAATATATTATAATATATCCTTAGATAGGTGTAGCAATTTCCTCCTTCCTACAAAGGAAATATGCTGATATATATAAAGAAGTGCTGATTTTGTTACTTTGTATATAAGCGAAATGTAATCTCCGGAACTACGGCAATCTAAAAAATTCTTTTGCCATTCTCAAGGTCTATTGTTACGGATAGATATAGGTTATAAATCACATAAATATAATAAATTATTCAACCAGATGGATGTCGGGGTTGGCCGCTTGTTAATAATGAAACTGTACGTAGCGGAATCTTTATATGGAATGTTTTTTGAAAATTTTTTTATCTATTAAAATTATTGAACACTTAGTTTGGTAAAAGAGAATGTATTGTAGAAATGTGTATATATAACTTCTCTCATTCCTTCATATAATATTTCTAAGTAGTGAAAAGTGGTATTTGTGAACATTGACTATACACCAGAGAGTAACAAATAAAAAGAGAAAATCAGAATAAAAAGAAAAAGAGAATGTATTTTCATATGTATAAATCGTTTGCCCCTATAGTTGGTACAAAACCTAACTTTTAAAATACAATAGATGTATTGGATATCCTTGTAGAAACACTACGGAGACTGACACACATACAATGACAGCTCATTGAATTCAATTAACCAATTTGACATTATATAAATTTCCTTTTATATTGTATTCAATTCAGTAAATTCGACATGCAACATAGCATTCTAAATATTACTACGAATCAGTGAACTTTAAAATACTAGATATACATAATTTGATTACAAATTATTTTTATTCTTATTGTGACAGTATTTACAATCAAAGTGACAAGTTCAAAGCTCGTAGCTTTCGCTCGAGTAAGCCTGTTAATATTTTCCGATGAGGTTATTTGTCATGTAAAGCAGGCCTGCAAAATAAAAACAGAACGCAGCCGCGAGCACCGAACGCAATCACCCGAAGGATCGACGGGACTCCGCCGGAATTTTAAAAGGAATCCGTGGTACTATATTAGCCATCTTGTTGGAGCCGTGATTTGTGAGGTATCATTCATAAAACACTTGCATAGCAGCTCTGGTGTATCATAGAGCCAAAATCGTTTATTTCACCAGATTGCACGTTTGAGATAGTTTTCTTAGCGTATGGTTATTCTATTTTCATGTGTTATCTTAAGATTCACTGTCCAACCGAAGCGGATTGAATCGAAATGTAAAAACATAGCTAGATGTTCAGTATCGAAAGATAATCGAAATATCGATTAGTTCGGCATTTGTTGTTTTTGTTAAACTCTTAATATTTAAAACCCGTTTTCTATTGATTGATACAATACCGCCCATCCAAAAAGGCTAAAGCTAGAAGCTTTTTTATACTAGGTGCCATTTATAACGTAGATTATTAAAAAATAATTATGGAAATTCCACCCCTTAATAGGTGTAGTTAATAAACTCTGGAAAAAAGTCGTGTCATTTTGGTTGTTACACTACGAGAGGTAAAATGTTAAAATGAAAGGCAAATGTAATCGCGGCTTTTTATTAAGTTACATTACAATTTATTTTCATATAAATATATTGAAGTTTAATAAAAATAAAATATTATGTCTACTTTGTATTACAAAACAGGCTTTACCAGTATTTAAATAAAGAAACATGGTATTTAGTAAAATAAATAAAATTATTTAATAAGTTTAAATAAAATTATTGTATTTCAAAAGTAGCAAGAACCTTGGACAACTTAGACTTAGACATTTTTGTCTTCTGTCTCAAAAATATAAAATATGGGTGATTACTCAAATGCAGCATGCTAAACGCATTGCACAATCGAAGAAGACTTTTCCTAATATTTCTGTACTGACTTATAAGTGGTATATACATTCGTATATACGAGTAAGTATATACGCTGTGTATTCGTCATTTGATGACAAATATACAAAAAATATAAGGAAAGGACACTTCCTAAAGGTTGTACCAGTAGTCTTTCTACTAACGGTTACAAAGGCCAAAAACATAATAATGACTTCAACCCATTAGCAGTTCAATACATGGTCTCTTCTTTCAATTGTAAAGGTCTACAGTAGAGTTGACGCCACTCCACTTTTGATTGATCAAGGGTTTAGATGGCAAGCCTAGTGTGGGGGGGTCCTTATCCCGTCTGAAGGCCTCCGACATGGCTTAACAACGGCTACAATACATTACACAAACATGTTATGTTATATGGGTAATTCCGCCTACTGTCGATTTTCCGCTTAGCGACAATTCCAATTAAATGCAAAAGAAAGACTTTGCAAATGAAACATGGATGGATGTACTTACTAAAGTGCCCTATGACTCCTATGTGATTCCTAGTATAAGTCTCCTATGTGATTCGGGCATCTGCGAGTAATTACCCTCGCACCCCATTCTACAGGATTAAGTAAAATGGTAAGAATGGATTAAAAATAAAAATTAATATAAACCGCAAAACTGCAGCTTCAAATCCTGTAGTATGATCTGTTAAAACCATCAGTAAGAGATAGGTAGGTTACAGTAACAGGTGGATTTTATCCAAACCCTCTGTTTAATTAAAATTAACATTGATCGGAAAATTCTGTCACCGCGATAAACTCCATGCAAAGTAAAATATTACAAAGCTCTTTTGCACAGCCAAGGACTAAGGAGTTAGTTCTGTCCAAACAGACTTCAAGAATCAAATCAACTTTTAATTGTAGAGAATTTATTTTAGAATTTTTTACAAAACGTGATTGTATAATTTTTATGAAATGATAAAAAATATGTTTAATAATAAGTATTTAATGAAATAATGAAACAGTTAATTCATCACGCGTGCGATTTACAATTAATACCTTCAATGTTGATAACGAATTAAAAATATATGGAATAATTTTACAGCCCTTGAGGCACTATTGGAAGATTACTGAGCGATAATAATTTAACACTATCATATCAACAAATATTATTTTAAACGGCATATTATGTATTGTTAGTAAATATGATACGACAAAGTGGTATATATTAGATAATCAATATATGTAATATAATATATATAAATCAATCATTCATAGGGACGGCTTACAATTTCGCTACGCTTGATTGATAAATAAATAACGAGCTAAAATAAACAAAGTAATGACAACATTCGTTAGCGTACCCGTTAAGCTCACTCAATGACGTTAAATGAGCAAAACCACAAAATGCTAAAATGGCGTTGGTCGCCTCACCATTATATTGATTTCGACGCCATTAAAACGAACCGGAAATTAAAAAGAAATAAAAACATATTGCTTTCCCGCGCGCTCCGAACTTCACCCAATTTGTACATGTTCCGTTTTCGAACATTGCCTTTTTAAATATTTAAAACGTCCTAAAATGATGAGACAACGTTACATGAACTCGAACTTTATTTCAAAAGTTTAAAGTCGAATCTGTTGTTTCTTTAATCGAGACAGAAGTCGATCGAACATTGGGACCGTACATGTAACATAGGGTAGGTAGATTTTATTTGGCATGCCATTATTGTCAGCGTGATATGATTATTATATTATCGGGCGATAAACGCGCATAAAAAAGATATATCGCGGTGAGGCAATCATCTCAACCGGGGATTATGACGTTATTACACTGTTTCGTGTGGATTTATCGGGAATGCTCGCAGCTAATTAGATTTCTGACGTGTGTAGGGAGTCCATAAATCATGGCCCCGTTTGGAAGCTTAGGAATTGAACTGGTAATGGGATTCCGTGCGCTGCTATTCGTTGCTATTGAGCAGGATAGCGTTTATTCTATTTTGTCGTTTGTAATTTCCATCTTAATTTGAAACGTGAATGCATTTAATAACGAGACAAGAATATGATGTGTTGCCGATAACTGCATCAAGCAGTCAATTATAGCAACCTTCTCTGATATTGTTCATACCTTCTTTAGTCTTTTGTAGTATACGCGCACAGACCTCTGTATTGGTAAAGAAAGAAATAAAGTTATATAATATATATTATAATAGTTTGACGCTATAATTTTATTAAAAAAAATATATACGTAAAATACTGTAAATTAAATCTAATTTCCTTCGTAACTGACATTAAGGCGGATGCAAATTATTCATTCCAAACCTTGTTGGTGTAATAAAAATGAAATCTACTACTACTACTACTGGAACAAGAAATTAGAAGTCCACAAGACAACAATGCATATCCACAAGACAATGTTATATCCACAAGACAACAATGCATTTAATGATCCGTGCTCAAAATATATCATTCAATTCATCAATTAAATTTATAATGTGAAATTACAGATTACAAATACGACAGATGTCACAAAATGATCATCATTTATTTTCCTTAAATATATAAAACAAATAGTCTGAAAACAATGCAAATATTTGTAAAGACGATGTTCAGAAAACATTACGGAGATTTAGTTATAAGTTGCCTTAATATTTTTTCCTTCACCGTCAAATCCACAGATAATAAAACTCTGAATTTGCTGTGTTATTCTAGCAGACAGCCTTTATTATAAAATAAAACAAAAAATTTAAATTAAATTCAAAATAAAAATTAAATAATTAAATTAATTATTAATAATTATTTTAATTTCTTTTTTCTTGTATTGGCATTATAAAATAAATCATTCAATAATTGTTTTACGAAGAATTTCCAGTGTTCAATTTCGCCGTTTTGATATAACCAGTTTTTATGATACATATTGCAACAAATGTTGGAATACAAACCTGTAATTTTTATCATTTGATCCATTAAATTAGTTGGCTTTTAGCAAATGCTTAGCAGTAATAAATTATCGTCCTTATCGCAGCAAGAAGCACTTAGCGATATCAATTCATATGTGAATAAATATTTGTTATCCATTAGGTATTATCACACTAATGTGTTTCACATGTAGACCTGAATTGTTACATTACGCCAATCTATGGAAAACAATATGTATGGTGAAAACTTTACGAAAGCTTTTTATTGCCTCCATTGTAGGTATTATCAATATGTCCGCGATAGCCTGATAGCCTGATAAGGTCTTGATATCTGAATAGGTGCTGTCGAAACGAAGGGTAATTTTAAATTATTAAATTAATGCATCGGAACAATATGGTACTGCGAACTTAACTATCACCGATTAATTAGACTTATCTGTTTATTTAAATAAATTTACATTATTATGTGTATGTACTGAAGTGTTGTATTTATTGGACACTTGTTTAAATTGAGTTCCCTCTAATCTCTCGGTCATCTTTCACTCAAAGGTCTGCTAAAAGACTCCACACAGCAGTAAGTTTACCTTTTTCTTACCTTTCCAAAACAAATAACTATTAATTATTCGTTAATATGTTTTACTAGGATCAGTATTCAGTATAATGATTGATTCCTTTTACATCTAAGTATTTGACTTGATATATCATCTATGGTATAAAGTTCTGTTATTCTATAATGTTTGATAAGATATGTCAAAAGAACTCGTTATGACCGTCGCCTTATCGGGTATATTTCTTTTGACACTATTCAACTTATTCAATATTTTTTTATTTTTGATAATGTTGAATTAATGAGAAGTCCGAAATTCCCATTCATTTGTATACTCATTGAAACTGATAAGAATCCTCACTATCTTTTCTTTCATCATGATTTACGTGTGTCTCCGATTGATCCAGAAGCTTATGATTAAGATTATAACCGGTATCGATATTTGTTAAGGAAATTAAAAATTTAATTCACACTGACATACACAGCTTGATTTCAGACAAAATGTCATTTAAGTTCCGATAGCTAGAATTAGACTGTTCGATATAGTCGTCCTAGAGTAGAAAACCATTTAAAAAAGCTTCCGTCAAATTATCTAAAAGAAAACCGAGATATTGTTTTGAAGCCAACGTTTACATTTTAAAATTTATTAGGTAATATAAAAGATAAATTAAAATGACGAGTATTATTGTTAGCAAGAACTTTAGCTTTGACAACATTACCGATAAAGTAACCCAACCCAGCCTTTTTATTTTGAGGGACACATCTTCTAAACCTCCAGACTTATTTAGATATGCGACCGTGTCATTATTCATTTAAGTCCCTACGGGCTGTATACATCTGGCTAGAAGTTCTATACACCTGATTCTTAATTATGAGAATATGAGGTACTAGAAAAACCTTTCAACTTTCCAATTTAAAAAAAAAAATTCTAACAATCACACGATTTAGCTTCCTTATTAAGGAGAGCAACTTCTGTGGCTACGGCAACCTAAAATCTTTCCACGATTATAAACTGACCGCTCCTGACCCAGAAGTCCCTTCTCAGTCTTCAACGATAGAATAATCTTGACGGGTTCATTGTAAAGAATAGTATGAAATTAAAATAATGAGAACCGTTATGGTTTCTTAGAAGCAAACTATTCTATGCAATGATGAAATATGTCAGCATAGTCGCTACCCTAAATAGTAGTTGCTGGAAAAATTGTAAAAATTGCATTCGAAGAGATCGTCCCACACCTTGGTTTACAAGAACCGTGGAGCGCTATCTGTTAAGGGAAACTGTAACAATCAAGCTTTATTTCCAACCATGTTTAAACTTCTAACTCATAGATGTCGCTTCATGCATTCAAATTTCGTAAGATTGTAAATGTTCCTTTAGCTGAATAAAGTTACAAAACATTCATAATAGATGGCGCTTACTGTTATTAGAAAACGTGAGGTCATTGCATTGTATTCACTTCAATGGGTTGTCTGCTGATTTGTAGGTTTTTTGCCTAAGCAGACGTGTGTGACTCGACGTTCGGTGCGATGCTCGCAAGCGCATAGTTGTTAGTCAGCTGTGTAAATTAAATTTACTTGCAATACTTTATCCAAAGCGTGTTTTGTATCGGCGAAGGACTGGACTAATTTTGTTTTACGATAAGTGCTCAATACATTACTTACAGTGTTGTTAAAAAAATATTAAGTGCAGATTAAACGCTAGAAAGTGAAAAAATATGTAAAATATAAACAATTCGAACTTTGGTGTTAACTGGTACAAACGTCTTCTCGATTTAGAGCAAGTACTCGGTGGTTCATAAATGAAAATGAGTTGAACAATCCTGTATTGTGGACAGGTGAATGAATGCTTTTAACGAAGAAAATAAAAACACGTTTCGGAGAAAATGACTACTGATCGATTTCACAAGTAAGTAGCTGCTTTTACGTTTTTTGAATTGACTATCTGACCAAATGCGATGATAAGATTACAAGTAAGTACACTATTAACTGTATTACAAGTACCTATAGCGTTTTATTCACATTTTTATAAAGTCTGGTTAGATGTCAAACTGCAGTTCCAAGATCTAAACAGGATAAAACTCGCCTGAAGATTTATCGATGTAGTTTATTAGCACATATAAGTCTTAAGCTTGTTTTGAATTGCCATACTACCGGCTTCTTTAGGTATTTTGCTATAATACGATGGTTCTGTTGCTTATTTTATATACTATTACATCTTATCGACGGCTGCTGATCGTACACTTAAGATCCTAATGTGATTTTGACACAATTACATAAATAATTCAAAATTATGGTGTCCTCAAATAGACTCCAGCGTAGCTAAGGAACAGAGCAACTTACAAAAACATAATAATTATAATTATATACAAATAAAAAAATATTTTGTTTTTTTCGATCTGTCTATTTTTACACCATCTTCTTTTAAATTAGGCACCCAGTACATAATAAAGTAATTTTACAAATTTCTTCCCAAATGTTTTTTCAATAACAGGCAAAAAATAATGATCAAGGAAAGCATTGTTATCTTCACAAATATGTACCTATAAAGATATTGATTAAAAATCGTAATCAGTGAATAAAAGTCCCCGACAAAAGCTTAATCTTAATCACTCTGTAAAGTCTGACAAATAGCAGCGTTATAAAAATTAAGAAATGTTAAGAATACTGTTAAAACAGTTGACTAAGAAACAAGTTACTTAAGCGCCTTTATTATATTACGATTTAGAAATATAATTGTAATGTTCATCTCGTCACCAAGGACTATGTTCAATTCCAAAGCACTGAAGTTCAAGCTTAGTTTATAGGTTACATGTACCAGCTTGCAGTGCTGTATAACGAAATCATGGTGGAGTCCAATAACTGGGGTATAAATTCTCGTGGATCAAGAACCCGTACATGGATAGATTAAGGATATACGTTTATTGTGATGTTACTTCCTCCTTCCTGCGTTCTGGTACCCCACTGAATTAATTACGTAGTACTGTGTATTACTGCAATGCTACCACTGAGACTATGCCGTCAGTTTTATCTAAGGCGATGCCAATGAATGTTCTGGAACACTACGTGTTGAACTAAACACGTTATTAGCGTTTAATTCGTCAGTGTGCAGGCTAAGTTAAAGGCTTTTAAAAATTTTCAATCAAAAGTGTTAGTTAATTGTCAATTAACACTGAATATGTAGGTCCGAATTAGATTTATTCCGGTCTGAGTATATTTCGAACGAATTTTCGAGTAATAATTTAAGGTAATTCACAATCAAATCGTAATATGAGTGTGAAGATAATAAGGTATTTTACATGATCTCTAACAGCATTAATAAACAGGTACCGTAATTGATCGATCGTCTTATTTCACTCCTGAGCCGTACCCTACATGAGTAAGTTAAATCATATTTGCCCTGGACGTAATGACCCATGTTCAAAAATCGGCAAGTAATCCGTTATTGTCTTGGACTAACTAAAAAGGTTGCACTAACTGATATTCCGTTTTCGCAAATGCGTTGTGAGTTACGAGTTTCATCTACTAGTGTACACGCGAAGGACTTAATATAATAATCGTCAATTTATTTAAAAACTAGCTGTGCCCGCGACTTCGTCCGCGTGGAATTTAACAAAAAAGTTATTTAGTAGAAATAAAAGTAGCCTAAGTTACTTCTTATTACATCAGCTACCTGCCAGTGGAAGTCCCGTCAAAATCGGTCCAGCCGTTTCAGAGATTAACCGGAACAAACAGACAGGCAGACAGACAAAAATTGAAAAAAAAAATATTTTGGTATATGTACAGTATATACATTCATATGCATGTAGTAAAAAGCGGTTATTTTAAAATTACAAACAGGCACTCCAATTTTATTTATTAATATAGATTAACCTTGCCGTGTGAAGTAAGTCGTGTATTGAGGATGTTACAATGGCAGATTTTACAGATCAACTCGATAAAAAAGTATATTTGCGAAGTCAGAGAATCATTCCCATACCACGCAACGAGGATTTGGAGAGAACGGGACGATGAACCATTTCGGTGACAAACCAACCGTGTCTCCTCCCAACACTTCCGTACGTGGAAATGGCGCGGCAATGGCATTGAATAACCAAGCGTTTTGTTTCATGTTTAAGTGGAAATTATTCTATTTTCTGGGAGAGCATGTTAATGGGAATCCCAAAATAAATAATCTGTCTAAAAATGAAACTCGACATGATATGGTACACAATGGTAATAAATAATAATAAGCATAATAAAATTCATATATCTACCCTTACAATGTGGATTTACTAGCTTAAAGTTCTATATTTATCGTACAATAGTATTTTGAAAATCTTACTTTGTGAGAGTTTTATTAAACTTAAGAGTCACCGATGCCCTCTTGTGAACAGGGGGAACAAGGTTAATACACAAACCGTATCTTATAATTCATGTATCTATTGTATTTCAATTCGTAAAATGATACAATAACCTTTGGAATATATCTATATCTTAAACATTTCCCATTTAAAGCAGCTGAATTTTGACTGATCTTCGATAGAGGCCACCAGTTTTAACAAATGTTGCAACAACTTGTTTTGTACAAATCCAATACTTTATAGCCAGTAAATACAAATGAATACCATTACTTATGTTATACTTTAGTATTATTTTTAACTTGTTATATAAACTCCACTCCGTACACAACGTAAAAAGTTAAAAACAAAGTCAGCACAACTTCGCAAAAATAATTAAGGCCAAACGAGTGTCATTCAAAATACCAAAATTTTGCCGTTAATAATTAGCGTGCACTATACCCTATCTACTTTACGCTCCGCTAACCTGCAAGGGTAGAAAACAACAGAAACTTCGTTCAATAATAAACCTAACTGTCGAGACATAGAAACCAGCTTGGGATGAGGGAACGCTATTATCAACTCATCGATCGTTATTTCTACACGCAGGTGTTAGGTTGCCGTGGTGACTGACCGTTGTGGCATATGCTTGTAAGCTTATAACCACCACACCTTCATGGGCTCACTTCGCTGATACATCTATCAAAGAACATGGGATCCTTGCCTTGATCCGTGTACCGTCGTCCAAGCAAAAAATATTTGTGAATGTATTTCAATAAATTGGTGAAATTATCAACAAGTTAGATAATCCCTCACAGGCACAACGATCTTTTGCTTTTATCTTTCATGTCCACAGCTGTAAACGGAGATGTTTCACAATTAACCTTATTCAGGTAGATAATGAACCTTACCACCAGTACCACTTACCACCAGTCAGATTAAACTGGGTGGTACAGAGCCAAAGAACTTCCATAAAGAGATTTGTCTTCAGGTTGCACCACGAGCTAGGAGTTATAGATTCAAAGATGGATTTAGCGCCGAATCTAGACTGTCTTGATATATATATATATATATATATATATAGATTAGCGATGTGGTACCAAGATCGGTGATGCCCGATGGTGATGACGTCAACAACAACGCACCATTAACGTGCATCATACGTGTCGCAAAAACAGTCGGTATGTTCATTATAAAGTCATTGTTATCTTAGAAAAATCCTCGGTATTTTGATTAGTCACATATCATTGTTACGATGGGATTGAAACTGATCCTCTTTCAACATTTATATTGTTCTCGTAACTAAAACGTTCACATACCAATCAATATTACTGATACTGGTACTGTATTGTTCCAGGTACATGTGTAAGAGCATAACGAATTAAAACTCTTGCCCTTTGAAATAGTTTTAAAGCTTGTTACGTTTTATTCCAATTCGTCGTAGATTATTTATAAGATTATATGTGTCATTCAGTATAATCCAGATATGATATTTCCATGATGGCACAGTTTTGTAATTGGTTGACTAGCTACTAGAATCAACCGTGTAAAAGTTTAATCCGTTTTGTTTGTGCCGTAAAACCAGTAATAAATGGGTGCCCTGCTTCCTTCTTAGCCAACATCGCATCTGATGCCTTTCGATCCAACTATAATTAATTGAAAATCAAGTTGACTTCCTTCTTGGCCAGCAACGCTTCGATACGTAAACAATGATCTTGCAGGTGCTTATTGTTTAATTGTTAATCTTATTGGGTAACAAAAAAAATAAAATGTACAACTTCGGTATGTGTGTCTGCCATTAATGTATCATCCTGTAGAAAAGTCGACATGAGTTTTAGAAATGTGACTTCATTGATTTGTTTATTGACCAGTACAGTATACTATGGAGCAGGAAAAATTTACTTGAATTTGGGTATGCACAGGGCATTCAACATACCATACCGTTTACTTCAAATCAACTATAAATACCATACCCTTCAAGATGAAAGGGTTGATCCGCTTAATCCGCTTTCAGACCGGATTGTGTTCATGAGTTTAAACTTAACTAATAAAGGCATTACATAAAAAAATCCTTTATTATAAAGGTTTATACAATATACTAATGCACCTAATGTATATTTTGCATGCACATATTGTTGATTAAAGTACTTACTTTGATAATTGTAGATAGCACACTATCTCTTAAAACGAAAAGATATTGAAAACCATTAATAATTTTAGCGATAACTTGTCACAGACAAATAAAAGATATTAATTATTACATATACACATTCCAGTATTGTAGTATACCTACTAATCATTGAAAAATAAGAAATTTAGTGATGACAAGTCATTGTTACCACTTTTTTTAAGAACCAACTGAAATTCTAAACCCACCCAATCCTTTTTACATGGTAAAATCTTCATGGATACATATCCATCTTTGGCGTGACAGACAGGGTATGCCGAAGTTTTAACAGCTAAAACTGCCGCGTTCCCATTCTCTCATTTGGGAGTCTCTCGAGTGCGGTATGGAGCTGTAGCTTCCCCATCCTGACTTCATTAAGGAAAATATACACTTCCGTACAAAGAAAAACGACACCTTGATCCTTTGGTCGGAACCATACAACAAGAAGAAGTATTGAATAGGTCACTTAAGTGAACAAACTTTGAAGATATTATTAAAATTGCAATGTTTTAACGCAAAAATATATCCATGAGCACCTGTAACACATTGTAATTCCCACACATGTTATATTCGTAATCATTTCAATCATCTTTATCATTTAGCTGTCGACCAAAAAAAATAAAGATACATACATTACACTCCGTAGTATCCTCGATCGCAGTAATAATCTCGTTGTGGAGATTATGTTACTGAATACCATGACCAAAATTTCTGCAGTTCTACAAAAAAAAAAACGATATTTTTATGATATCTTCTATGACATACGCGTTCTGTGAGCAATTTTCATTTTTTGTACGCTTATAGTCACCAAAAGGAGGAACCGATGTAAGACAAGACTGGCGAAGGGTCGCTCCTGTTCAAGATCGCTAGGCTTTGTATAACCCATTTTAATCCGGAAAGTTTAGTTGTCCGTGGTGGTAGATATTTTTACCTGCATTGTAAATGTGTTTATGTGCTTCGGTTGCAGAGTCAGAAAGCCGGTAATAATCGGGCACTCTCTTCCGAAGCATATATAACTTTGGTGTTACGGCGTGTTACTTTGAGCGATAGTGACCACTATCAATTGACCCATCTGATCGTTTGTTCATATACAAAAGCCTCTACCTGCGAGTCTATCACATTGTCCGTTTTACGTATGTATACAGACAATAAACGAGCAGACGAGTCATTTGGTGGCAAGTGGTTACCGCCAGACCGGGATAACACCAGCAACAAATTTGCCGAAAGAAGAAGCTGAGCCAGTTTGTTAAATAAATTTTACGGTTATTTTATGAGGAGGTTGATGGCTCGCAATGCAGTTACAGAACCTCATTACTAAACACTTATTAAGTTGGGATTATTTTCAAATGATATATAGCAACTCATAAGCAACCTCTAAAGTAGATAATGCCATATCATCATAGCATAACCATAAGGATTCAGCTGAGACACAAATCAAATATGCTTATAGCCATTTTCTCTATAAAACATCACCAGTAAAAAAGTCAATGTGTATTCTTTAAAGCTATTCCACGTCAATTCATGCATCAAATGTTAATTTTATATACCACAACATGGTAGCTATATGTATATAATCACGTAAAATGAAAAAACAAAAAGTCTATGCCCGAGAGCCTTTCTCGTTGCACGGGGTACAATTATTGTTTGAGTGTGACGCAATCGTTCACACGCACGTTTGACATTATCAAGTGAAACACTGCTCGTTTAGTTGTAGATAATACGCGTAGTAAGGCATTATCTAAAGTTCTCCAACCCAATGAATACTATAAGTACTATAATACATATATTGTACGTTAATAACTGAAAAATGAGCAAATAAAGCATCTTCTGGTGAGTGATTATTACGAACTAAACTATAAATTTTCGTAACACAAACAGCATCGCTAATCATTTCGTAGTTGATTGTAGAAATATGATGGTAGCCAGGCAAGTAAAGAACTTTATTAATGTGCACAATTACCATCAAGATTGGGTGGTACAATTCTAGCGAAGGTTAAGAGACATGATACTATTGTGTCATTTGTTGGTCAGAGTGAATCAAGAGCAAGTTGGCTTTGACTCAAGAATTAATGTAGCCCCTTACATTCTAAATAACGATGTCTTTTTGCATTGTGTACTACTGTAAAAATTAATTAACTGTTCAACTATAACAGGTTATTTTTATCTTGATTCACTACAGAATGTATAAACTAAATTGAATCAGCCATCACCACAATTCACGCAAGTGGATCGAAACATCAACGTAAAATGTAATAATAATAATAAAATGTAATATTAGCGTAATTTTATCATATAATACTAAATCTAATTATATCGTACTAAACAGGTGTGACAATGTAATATTTTATTAATCAGTAATCTTCGGTTCCCTCTGTCTTTTGCTGATGTGAATTGATGTGATGTGAATTGTGATGCATACAAGCATACGAAAATCGCCAAGAGATAACACTAAACATTCACCATGTTTGTTGCCTATCGTGCTGTTGATAAATATAATTTTATACTCCTTTAACTATAACTCTTAAAAATGTGTTTTTCATCTGTACTAACTAAATTATGATTAAAAAGACACATTTCGCAACGACATTCGATTGAGCATTTCATGAAAAAACCAAATTTTAATTCGTTTTCAGTGATACACAACACACGTCACATTCGCACCGCTACGGCTCAGGGACGGTGAAAGTCATAATACACCGTTAATAAAACTATGTATTCCATGGTTCACTTTTAACTCACTTCCGTGGTGAATTATTTTCAATGATTCCGACTTTTATGGTACTAAAGGCACGCGATATATTGCAAATTCCGATTATATTGTTGAATTCAAACTATATATAATATCAATATCAATATCTAGCTGTAATAATTGGACCGATGCAGCTTGAAACGACTCGCCCGGACTGCATTTCATTCTTGTGAAGGAGCGGAAGATTACGGAAGACATTTTGCCAATAGCGGTCCCACATGTAACCACGAGTTTTCGTGCAAGCAGCTACTGTGTACTCAAAGATAAATTCTTATGTTTAACCTACAAGTGATACGTCGAGCGCTTATACGGAAACCGTGAGGAGTTTCCAGACATAAGTTAAAATAAATGTGAAACTGAATTGCCAGTGTTCAAAAGCGCGTTCATTCGGCGATATTTCGACAAGTTCGCCTGTTTTTAAGTAATATAAAATATATATATAGAACGTTCCTTTTTTTTCAGAGCTGCCAAAGATGGCTTACTAGATGTGTTGCGCGAGGCTACTAGAAAGGAGTGCAATAATAAGGATGAGTCCGGGATGACACCAACACTATGGGCTGCCTTCGAAGGACACATAGATGCGCTGCGGCTATTATGTGGAAGGGGGTAACTTTAATTTCCTTCGATACAATAAATTAAGAAATTTTTGAATGCGCATAAAACCCGATGTTCAGTTTTCTTCCTTCGTCCAATTTTATGAAACAGTAATATTACTTTACGATGTAGCCTTCCAATGGCATGCATGGTATTTCTTGCATGCATCAAATAAAGTCGGCAGTGTCCGTTATCTTAGTTTATTATTGTTAAAAAAATATTCGAATGTTTACTAGTATCATATATAAGACGTCCAATAAATTCTTAAGGGTAGGAAAGCGGAGATCGAGTTTTAAATGCACTAATTAATCCTCGTGGTCTGTAGTTTGCCCGAGGGAAGAATTAACTAGGGATGTTATGAATATGAAATTTCGGACCTGGATATGGATAATAAATAATATTTTGCAGGTTTCGGTTACGGTTACGTATATTAAATTATTTCGGATTGTCCGACTGTTTCGCATAAGCTCGGTTACGAATATTACATGATTTAACACTGAGAAATATGTATAAGGTGCATAAACAGAGGGTTTGTCTTTATTTCTAGGTAATAAGTGGTATTATAATCACAGAAAAAAAAACACTAACCTTCAAAATTATATAATAATAACAGTCTAAAATAGAGCGACGCGCCTAGTGTATCGCCTCAGTCGGCGAAAACCCTGCCATAACATGTTTTATTAAGATTTTGCCCCCGTCCGAAATTATCCGAAACATTTTTATCGGATTCGGTTATACCGATATCCGATTGTTTCGGTTACGGAGCACCATAACATACCTGGAATTGACAAACGACAGACGGGCTTTCTGCCGGTAAGTGGTCAATGCCGCGCCTTGACGTCCGTTGCACCAGACATTGTCACCAACTCTAGAGTTGTCAGCTAAGATGGGAGCGGAAGACCAGCTTTTATATCTTTCCGCTTAAACACATTAAGGAAGACATTCGTGAAATAACATAAAATCTTAATCCTGAACAGGATACTAATATTTTACCATAACAGGCTAGACCTAAAAAAATATTATGAACTATAATTCCCTTTATTTACTGTTATAATATTATCAACAATGCTTCTTGTTATAAATATCCACTATGATGTCTATCAAACCTCATATATACATTCAAATAATATATTTATATATAAAATGCCAATGTATATGTATACATCAGCCAAATTTGCGGTCAGTCACAGGTGATGCGCCGACCGAAAACTAAGAAGTTTGACTAGTCAGTATCGCTAGCTCCGACATCTTCCATATCTTAACATAAATTATTGCACTGTTGTTCTACCTCGCTCCTCTCGACTAACACTCACAAAATCTTTATACCAACACGCTTTACAAAATACCTTTATCATGATGGATACAAATATACTCAGATATAAATGACGAAATATGGTACCAGATGATTTATTAGCAGCATTTTATAACATGACTATAGTGAATAATACAAACTATTATTCATAATTACATTATCCAAGTTATTAAATTACAGAATTATGTTATCTTTATCGTTTACAATCGTGTTGTGACGTCACTTTATTGTTATTGCAGATGATATCAAACAAATTAAATTACGCTGACAAATTAAATGTCAACCTTATAATGTGACGCAGTGGTACCTATTATTGACTTCTTCGTTTACTTTATGCTTTTAGCTTGGGATTTATGTGGGATGGAATAAAATAGGGCAAGATTCTCCCGATTGCATATATCTCAGTTTATTTTCTTTGTATGCTTTTACAATCGCCATTTTTAGTTTCCCGCTTCCACAACCGCCAATAACTAGACGCAGAGTCGCCAACACTCCTTAAAACCCAATAATAATTAATGCTTAATGTACCATCCAACATTATATATATTTTAATTGAACACGCAGTTGTATGGTAAAAAAATTACGAATATCCTCTGTCGGCAACGTCAGTGATTACTTCAACAAGTGATTCAGATTGATAACTAATAAAAATGCGTATTTGTAGTACAGAGACCAGAATGAGCGGTTAAGTTAATAATACTGAAAAGGACATTAAATTATGATTATTTTGATCTGTTTCTAATCTTTGACAATTTTAATAAGTTGCATGGCTCGTAAGGAAACCTATATATACATATATGAGTTTTCTGCACAATTCCTATAGATGTGTAAAGTTTGTATACCAACGCATCCCCAGCGTGGTCAGAGTAAACTCTTCCATTTTGAACGGCAACAATAATTAACTAAGGGTGAGGGTCAATTTTATAATGAGATGTGATAATAATAAGTCGAATTTGGATACAAGCGCTATTCATGTAAAACATCATTCCTTATTCTATAAAAGTTGATCACGAGACGTAGGTATATCAGTAAATAAGTTTATGATACCTTAAGATAGCAAAAAAAAATTTAATTTTAAAGTTACAGCAACTCGCTCTTCTAATAAACTTCAGTACAAAATCTCTTTTACGCGATGATACTTGAATTTTAATTGCCTATTAAAATGATGGTTTAAACTTTAACTGACTTCTTCAGTCATAACCTTGCGAAGACAATCCCGAATCACTCACGCTCTTACTTTCACACGCATTGTACCAATTCTTCGTTAATTGAGTTTACTTCATTCACAGCGGTACTTTTATTATTGTCTAACGAAGTAAATTTACGTGTTTTCATTATACAATCTTCAATCTACATTCATAGCATTTCGGCATCCTGTTATATTCCATTTAATTAATAAATCAATAAAAGGAAGTTGGCATATTTTATTCAATTATTATTTTCTAAAAAAGATATTTAAGTTGAGATCGTAAAGTAAATTTATTACGCATTATTATTAAACATATTAAAAATGGTTGGATGTTTCGTAAAGAAAAGTGCAGATCGTGCTTAAAAAGATACTTTGTCAGACGACCCCATAGCTCAGTTAGTCTGTTCGACGCTGCCTGTCGAGCGCAGGGACCCGGGTTCGATTCACAGCCGGGTCTGACATTTATGTAACAGATAAATGTTTGTTCTCGGGTCATGGGTCTTTGTGATGTCATATTTGTGTATGTCCATGCCACCCGTAACACAGGAAACCCTAGTTCACGGGTGTGAATGTATAAACGTTTATGTTTTTATTGTTATACAATTATGCAACCGCCATTACTTTCAGAGGTGAGCCGGATAAAGCTGACTACTTCGGCAACACTGCACTCCACTTAGCAGCTGCTAGAGGCCACAAGGACTGCGTGACCTTCCTCGTTAATTTTGGTGCAAATGTCTACGCCATGGATGTAGACGGTCATACAGCACAGGAGCTGGCTGCGATCAATGGAAGAGACGATATCTTGAGGTTTCTCGACCAAACTACGGGAAAACTGGAGAATCATGATAAGTTAGTTGTTTGAAATCTCCTGTTTTCGATGTGTGTTCATAAACCTATGGCTAATTTTAAATCAACAATCTGCATACGAGCAGATGGACCACCTGTTATTAAACTGTCACACCTTCCCTTGGATATCCGTAACACTAAATGACCTAAGTGTGTAGAAGAATTATGGGTAAGGTGTACTTTTAATTTAAAAACACCATGCACTTATGCAAAAGGTTTTAAAGGTTTAAAGGTGCAGGCAAAGGTTTTATTTACAACATTTTCAGACCATCATCACCAGAAATATACATATAAAGTAACTGTTTTAAGTAGAATAACTACGGTTGAATTCTTTATAAAATAGAAAAGTTAAGATAATATTTTTTTTAATATTATAAAAACTATCTATTTCCGTGGTGGAGTGACCGCAGAGCGATGTCTTCCTTTTGAAAAGTCCCGCATGCTATGTTAGGAGCGTTTCGGTGGCTTCACTTTTTACAGACAATTTTAAACAAGAATTATTTTAATTTACTTTACAGAAAAAAAGCCAAATCACTGAAAGAAAAAGCGAAGAAAGACCACGAGAAGGCACAGAAGCAGTATCAGAAGCGAATAAGCAAGTCGGAGATGCTGGCGGGAAAGGAAATGAAAAAGTTGGAGCGCGATTGGGAGCTGCAGAGTTTTGGCGAGGAGGTGGGCACCATGCCACACCGCCCCAGCAACGTCCTACTGATGCTAAAGCAACGCATGGTGCGCTCCACTAGTCATGGTGAGTTGTCTGTTGAGAGATATATATATATATATATAAATGAAGGTATCATTTATGTAAATTTCATTACAATATGTGTCATGTCAAATATGTGTCAATTGCCAATAAACCTGATGGTAAATGATCACCGTTCGTGGACGTTCATAACTACAAAGCCATCACCGACGCGTCGCCAAGAAATGAGCGGAGAACCGCTTACGACTGACTCTCCGGCTTCTTTTCCTAAAAACAAGGCAAACTTTTATTTATAGGCAACCTACTAGCAGAAGACCAACCTCGTCCCACATACAGCGCGCTCGTCGGTACGGTGAACTCGGGCGTGCGTGGTCGCGGCGCCGTCTACAAGAAAGTACTGGGCAGCAAGCTACGGAACGGAACTGTTGGTCGACAGGGGCCCACCGATGAATTTAAGGTATCCTATTTTTGAGGGTAGAAACTTGTCAAGTTTTCATAGTTAAAAACATCAAAACGGCGTCCAGAGTCGATACTTCGATGAGTTTTGGCGACTAGGAAAGATCACGTTTTTAATACATCCAAATACCTCCACTCTTTCTTTCGTATATTAATTCCTTGAATAAAAAGCTATTTGTTTAAATCGATAATACCCCACAAATTATACGTGCTGCTTCACAAGGATCCCTTTCGAAGATGACAAGGCGCTTAGGAACATTAATGGAAATTATAAGTAGTGGGCTCCTAGTAATATCCAGTAGCTTTATATATTATTTTGATTCTATTTGATAAATATTCTATTTAATTCTATTTGTAAATTAAATAAATTACTATTAAAACCCCTCTTTATTTAAAAGTAATTCATTATATCTATTTCACGAAATCGCAGAAAGCTAGCTGTAAACATTTTTCTGCGATCATCACACTATCATCTGATAAATTTACTAAAGCGCTGCTTAACGATATCCTTCGGATACATCGTACTTATTATAGGTAGGCGAGACAGAGACGACGGGGCGGCGTTCGGTGACGTCACTGGCGGGACTCCGCCGCGACTCGGAGGTGATGTACGTGGGCACGTTCAGCGCGGGCCCGCAGCAACGGGGGAACGTCACCGACGTGTTCACTGAGCCGGAGCGCAAGAACAACCTCATCAGGTGACCGGTGCTGCCCTCTGTCGCTAGCTACTGTCATTACCTTTCAGCGTCACAAAATAATTACAGTTTTAAAAATTTAAATTTAACATCATTTTGTTATTTTGTTAATACACTTATGCTTGTCATTTTTTTTACTACCGTTCGGAAAAGATGCTTCGACATCGTTGACAAGACACGGCGATCGAAACTCCTTAGCCCACCTTTTAAATCAACATACAATAATTACAGAGTAAGTTTTACCCCGCCCGGAACTGGTTCGGCGCTGTTATTTCCAGGCGTCATTGTCTTCTGCGTATATGAATGAAATTATTTACTTGTTCAAACATGTGTACATATTTGACGTTGTTCTAATAGCTTTCCGACATACTTTACTGGTTACACCTGTGTACAAATATTTATTTTTAACTATGCTACATTTTGTAATATTAAGAATTGCTTAAATTATCAAACATGCATCATGATTACTTTTCATTATAAATTACAATGTCGATATTTAAATGTAAACGTTAAAGTATTCATTATATATTAATCTATACCATATCGTTTATCGTACCTCGTCGTAACTGTGATAATAACATCGATATTTTTTGCATATTTGAAAAAAAATACAGGACATAATTGTTAAATGTTGCCAGATATAATTTCGTATTGAATAACATTAAATTTATAATTTAAAAAAAAAGGTACGTTTATATCATCAACAAAGTGTACCTACATTAAAATTTCTTATAAATATTCTATGACGGTAGACGATGACAATGAGTGACGATAAAATTGACAATTTTCTTGCCAGATCCGCCAGTCAGCCAGATTTCTTGGCCGCCCAGGGCGAGGACAGCGGCATAGGACAAGAGGTGCTGCTCCAGGAACCGGCCAGTATCTTCGACCGGCCAGGGTTTGGAAGTGTTGCGTTCAGGTGAGGAACTTGAAAATATTTAGAGAGCCTTACCGTGCAACGGATCCCTAATGGTTAATACATTGTAACCGTCCCATATAGACGCTTAGTTCTAGTTGACATCTTTTCCTAACGTGATATTTGTTTTGCAGACGCTCGATAACAGCCACGCTTAGCGCGCTGCCGGCGGGTGCCCCGGGGGAGGACCTATCCATAGGATCGGCGGGCTCGCTGGCCGCGCGCCACGCGTACCAACCCACCGAGTGGCACTCCACGCACTCAGGTATAGTACACACTGCTGCAACGACCACTATTTATTAGCGCCGGGGAAGTTGCGATAAATGAACCAGCGAATTAGACCCGCGATATTATATAAGAAGGCATTCGATCGGTGGTCAACCCTAGCGTGGCAACGGAGAACAATGTTTGATTTAAATGAAATAAAATACAATAAAGGCGAGTTTTCTGATTAGTCAGTAGAAAAAACGTAAGTTTTAACATGATTTCCACATCGTTTCACTGTGTCCCATTTCGGAGCTATTGTGTGCAAGGTGTTAAGGGGTGTCGAAAATTTAGAATAATAACTTTTATAAGCTACTGGCATAATACAATATTAGGTAAAAACGCAAGTTAAGGTCAAATTAACCTTGTGTTTCATGTGAAAATTTTAATATCTTCGTTTAAAATGTAATTGTTTAATATGTAATGTACGTTAAAAAATACTCTGGATAGTTTTCTTAGGAAGAGTAATGTTCACAATGTTAATACTAGGAATAAGTCTAAACTGATTGTTCCAAATTTCAGACTAAGCAAAACTGGTGGCTCTTTGATGGATAGATGTGTAAATCTTTATAAAAAAATTCCATTATAATTGACAGAAATGTCATACTGTAAATTTAAAACTCACGTCAAAGGCATTCTTATGCGGTGAGGTTATTACAAACTTGATGATTACTTTCAGGATAGGACTGCTTGGACATGAGTTTAATATTAAGCCAGTTTATAGCCCTAAGTGCGTTCTGTAACTGTGAGTAGGAAAAATCCTCCTCGGGAGTTTCTTGCCGCTCTTCCGGGACCACTCACGGTAGGGATGTGTTGAAGCGATAGCGTAGTTTGACGTTCGAAAAGTGTTTGTAAAAACCAACTTCGAATAAACTTTCATTTCATTTCAATAAATTTTCCGTCAAACTGCAATAGACCTAAGTTCCAAATATTTTTATTACTTTTTCAATACATTTAAAAAAAAGTTCTTTGACCGGCGTAAAAAAATTACATGATTTTTATGTCACTTATTTTGTTCCAGGAAGTTCAACAATAACTTCAGACGAGGAGGGCGAAGCGGAGGAGTCTGGGTACGCGTCGCTAGAGCGCTTCCTCACCGCATGGGGCCTCTCGCAGTACGTGCAGAAGTTCAAGGACGAGCAGATCGACCTGGACGCACTCATGCTGCTCACCGAAAGTGACATGAAGTCGCTAGGGCTTCCTCTAGGGCCCTATAGGAAGCTGGTGACGGCAGTGCAGGAGAGGAAACAGGCTCTGTCGAGGCCGGGGCCTATAGTTGATTCTGCGTTATGAAGTCGCCTTCGGCAATCTTCAAACACGTCCCAAGCGACCTTTAATGACCTTGTAACTGTCAGTCAGACCCTGACGAGCGAAAGGTTTTGTGCTAGATCCCCGGCTGGAGACAATATTGAAATTAAGGATAACAGTTTGTTTTTGATAATTAATCATGTTTTTGTAGTGTCAAACCTTCCACAAAAGGGAATCCAGAATGTATGTGTGTGAGCTTTGATTTTTTTTGCACGAATCACTCATCTGTAACTGGTGGTACCTGTAGATATTCCATGGGTGAAACTCACAAATTATTCCTCGGTGAGATTGGAATAATACCAAGTATTAACTACGTTTTAAGCTTAATCCTTGATAATTATTACGGAAAATCTAAACATAATAAATTATCAGGCGTAATAATCGCTATTACAATGTTCTCACTGCGGAGGTAGCTGTGACGTTCATTTGTGAGGTAGAATTACCGAGTAGGTCATAACTTAATCTTCTAGCTATTTGAAGCTATATATTTTGTTTACTTTTTAGATTTTTGTGATTCCTATAAGTATAATATTAATACGCTTCAACTGTATTTTATATTTATACGAAAACTTATAAAAACAATATTATCGTTGCTCTAATAATATCTAATAAAATCAAGTCTTGCGATGCGTCAGATTATCACCTTCTATGTACGTTACTGAATACAATCAACTTAGTTTTTCTAGTACTTGTACCAAGAAATGAAATTATAGAAAATTTATAACAGAAGCGAATCGAATTCCATTGTATGGACTGTTATAAGTAACCCCTAATAGTATCTAATAATTGTCGCATCTGATGGAGATGTTTTGATTTCTTAGAGACTTGACTCATTATTTCATATTTACACAATATGTGTTTAGTCTCTACAATGGCTTGTAAGCTACATGACAACATAATGGAATTTAAGTTATATTAAAAAATTATATATTCATACACGGAAGCTGATGTTTGTAGGTGTGACAGGCCATAGTGTTAGATTTACAACTCAAATTTTCTTATGTACACCTGTGTTGTGACCTTGAAACTTATCTTTTACGTTTCTGTTTAAAAACTGCTTAGAACATGCAAGGACATTCTGATGTAGCCTCTTGAAATGTGATAGCAAAATAACATTCCATCCAATACCGCCATATTAAACGATATTTTGTACAAAGAATAAAACAAATACACGTTTTATAATTTTAGTCTTTCTTTTAAGTGAAACTTCTTATGCGGCCAATAATTACACCATAATTGAATTCGAAATTTTAGACGCTACACGTGTAGGCACATTTCGTTACACAAGAGAGAAGAAAGATATAATTCACACGCCACGGAATTGGAGCAAGAGAGCGAAGTATACGACAAAGCGACAAAAAAAATACAATCGCGCATGCGCGCGTTGTAGACGTATATACAAATAGCACTAACTGATGTACTACGCGTTATAAAATTAACAATAGTTTATTTATTAATTTTGTGATTAACGATGTTTTTACGTGTGTCATCTACTTGTTGAATAAATCGATTATATCAGTAATTAAATAAGTATGTATAACCATAAAATTTTATCGATGTTTCTAAGCTAATATTACGTCGAAAAAATTATGCTGCACGCGCATTTTGCGGTTATCGAGCAGACTGGCACATACCTGATGGTAAGTGGTCATCTCTGACACATTACCAGCCGAGACCTAGCGCCTATTTCTTATAGTTGGTCAACGTGCCCCTTGCACATTATAGCGTTACAAGTTTATTGTAAAAAAAAAATATTTTTTGTATTAACAAGGACCTCGATAAAGGTAGAAGAAAAAAGGGAACCACATTTTGCGATTTTTATTTTCAAAACTGAAATACAAATTCTCGTGACAAATTATTCTATAAATCTCCAATATCGTATATAAACCTAAGTTGATTAATTTACAGTGCCGCTACTTAACTAATTGTTCAAATAATTATTTACCGACTTACAAAATACAATACAGAATACAGAATGAAATACATCGGACACAAGTGTACTTTAGACACCTTTAGGGCTCTGATGTTATTATCAGTCACATTGATAAAACATTGATATATCAAAATTGGTATTGATATGAAAATTAATACATTTTACAAAATTCATACAACACCTAAAGCCGCGCTCACATTGCTAGAACAACAACGTATTTTGCAATTCGTAGAGTTCGTAATGTGCGCGGAACTTTCTCCATCCTCGTCTTAAATTGGTTGAACGTAGTATCGAAGTAGATCGAACTACGTCTAACCTATTATTTACGATATGTTTATTCTAATTATAAAATATGTATAATGAGCATTTGCTTTGAAGGCACTAATATACCAATACAATCCACTCGCACCCACCATCGTGGTTCGATAAAGAATTATACATCTTACGGTTCCTACGCTATACGATTTGTTGCGATACGCTATGGCGGAATCGTGGACGCATCGACTTAACGCTACACTGTACCTACATGTACACCGCTACACGTACCATAGATTAACGACGAGACGACACAGAGCATTGACACCTGTCACGGAGTATCCACTGTTACCGATGTCAAACGGATTGCGAAGTTCCGTCGAGACTTTTTAATTTTGTCGCATAACAACTCCAGAAGCTAAATTGAAGGTCTTTATCCAAGGAAACTTGTCAATTTTGTCACAAGCGTAATTTAGTTTTTCGACGTTTACGTTTACGTCGTTAATCTATGCCCGATACAATATTAACTAAATTCGTAACGGAGATATTTGTTTGAAATTGAAACGTCGCGAAGTCCGCGAAGGCGTGGTGTCAGAGTTTCGGAAAGCCGTGCTGCTCAGGAGCCGGAGCGGTTCGAAGTCGTCCATGACACGAGACCCACGGCCTGCGACGAAACGCTCCGGCGGTAGAAACGTGCCAATAAGTACTTGTCACTCAACCAGATTCGGGCCGCCCATTCGGAAGACAGTGTATGAGATTTTGAGAATAAAGGGGTAAATTTTTGGGAAAAAATGGGCATACACTGTAACGGCATTCGATCGAAACTCGTCACCATCGTTCGTTGGTACGCACAACCGCGCTGTCAATACATAAACGCTAGAAACAGATTGTTGGTCTTGGATTGCTTTTTCGCTCCCTTGCTCCACCTGCACCGATTGAAGACGGACCCATCGTCGTGGTAGTACGAGTACTCCGGGTATGGGATATACGCGCCAGTGGCCGAGTCCACGGACACCATGATGGGGGGGTCGGTCATCGAAGCCGGGGGTACGTATGACGAGCCGGAGTCGTAGCCCCTGGGCTCGGCGTACTGCGGACTGATGCTCTCTACTTGGTTCTCGATGTCGTGGCTCTGATTGCAGACGGGCACGCTTCGGCTCGTGTCCGCGGATATGTTCGACCGAGATCGAAGAATCGGACGCGTGGAGGAGAAGTCCGTGGAATGCTGCAGACTCTTCGACCTGGGCCGGGGCTGCGGGGTTTCGTCTATTCGGGAGAGTGTGTGTCGACGCACGGGTCGATACACTTTCTTGTCCCCGAGCTTCGGGTGCTTGATCTTCCGGTGGGAGTTGTATGTGTCGAGGGAGGCAAAGGAGTCCTGCCGGTAGGGGGCGTTGCGCGCGGGTGCTTGCGGCGCGGGTGCGTTGGCGAATTGCGCCGCCACGAGGTCCCTCATCTGGTCGCTTGCTCAGTAATTGTAGGGCCCGTACTGCGAGCCGTGGTAGTAGGGGCCGGGATAGGCCTGCGGCGGCGGGTAGCCCGGATACGCGTACTGCTGCTTTTGAGGGTACACTGAAAATTGACGACGAGGATTAGTGTGATAAGAAAATATCTTCGAGAAACTTATAGCTGTTAAATAAGAAAAGTCTCTAGTTTTAACGTGCGACGCTGCTTTACCACTCATAAAAGCACGACTATCACATTTATATACAAACTTAGTAATTATCGTATACATAGTCATGACTAGTTTTAGGCTGTACGAGCGGCTACAATTCTATGTACTTTTCGCTCGGACGTATTTTACGGTATCGCACCGGTGAATACTTATTTTATTAACTAAAAACAAGCCATGTGTTTTGATTCGTAATTTGTAACCTTATTGATATCATTACACCAGACACGTTGCTATTCTATTGAATGTATTGTATTAGATTGCGTATACTTAAATAGATTCAGAATTCTCATTGATTGAAATTAAGCTTGTGCCATTTTACATAACGATTTTCACCCTCAATCACTTTATATACTTGAGGATATTAACTTAATTATATTTACATGTAATAAGTTTACGTTGGTTTTAAAATTTATAGGTTTATTGTTATTAAATGTATTTAGTTTACTCATTAAACCAATTACCGTGTTATTACCAGCACCTTTTAAATTAAGTGACCCTTGCATTCCCTATTTTTTTTATTTACATAGAACTTAAAACTTTTGTGTTAAAACGGTTTGTGTTCTCTGTGATATATTATTTAGAACACCGCATATACTCTATTTGATAAATAATATCAAAATATGATCGTATTTTTGGTAATGCAAACAATCGGCCAACCTTACGAAACAAAATTTAAAACCAAAAATATTTCCATACATAACTAGAATGAACGTTTTGACGAAGAGTTTGAAGAGAGAATGAATTATATAAACTATTCCTACAGAGGAATATGATTTATTTTTAGAATAATATTACTAGAGGAACATGACGTATGCACACCATTATAAAGCATGATTTATATGACTGCAAGGAATAGTGATTTGCAAAAACAGAGGCAAGATCAGCAGACTACAATATCTATCGGATTAATTTTCAAAACTAAATTCAATGTATAATACCAAACTAAAACAAATTATTTCACTGTAATACTAATCCGTTCACTTCATAAAGTTGGCCGATCAGTATACACTAATTGAACAGTATTCCATCTATCGATAGGCGTGCTGAGTCCGTCTCTGTTACCAGGCATGAGGTACTGCATGTTGAGCGCCTCCTCGCGCTCTCGCTCGCCGCGCAGGCAGATCGCGGCCGCGGAGAACAGCACGGCGGACAGCAGCGAGAGCCCCACGCCGCACCACGCTACCATGTACGACCAGTCGTACCACACGCGCGAGTTGTTACGTAATATCTGGTTTATACCGCGTTGTTGTAACGCGTCGCGTCGCGTCGGGTGTCAATCAATGTAGACGACGGCGGATAATATGAATTTGTGTAATGTGAAAGACAGAGATGGATTTGGTAAATGGACAATGTGTGCATAGTGAGAAACATAATGTGGATGCCGAATTACATATTTAGAATAATAAAATTGATTTGAACGAAAGAAGAGCGAGAGATGGAGGTATATAGAAAGAGACAGAAAAACAGAGGGATTGATAGATATAATACGTTTAAATGTGTGCACCGAGTGAAAGATAATGTTAAAATCAAGTTGACGTAGCATAACATAAATAGAATAACAAAATGGATTTGTAACAAATAAGACGCGTTGTTGTCACGGGTAGGTTGACAATGTTAACGTTAAGTAGACAACGAATCGCAGATAAAATGGATTTATGGATGGAAAGAGAGAAAGAGAGAGGTATGATTGTATGTGTTGTATATTTGATACGGTTGTTTAAACGGATAGACCGCGTTATCACAATCAAATCAGACCGGAGTAAAAACCGTGATGTAGGATTTTAAGTGTACCACAAATGTGAAATGTATGAGTCGTGTTGAAATTTAGTAGTTTTAGTTTATTATGTTGTATAATTAAGTGTATTTAGTATAATAAAGAATTATAATACATTTGTTGATTGTGAGGAATTTTAGGACCATTATAAAAATAAAGAATATTTTGGTTAATTCCATGAAGCGCATGACGTCATAATGTTATGCATTTAATTCGGTGTATGAAAATGTCATGCCAAAAAAAGTCAAACGTTCGGTGGATCGTGGACAGACATCGGTACAGTTGAGAGCCGTTGGTTACGTTATGTTTATGTACACAATAAGGTAAGTGAAGCGAGTTAGTTGCGTTGGCGTAAACCAGATATTATTTATATTTATATATAGGGTAGCGAATTAAGTGTTTAATGCATTAATGTGCCGCACGGCCGCCGTCACACCGCAGTAGCCACGTTTCAGAGAAACATGAAAAGAAAGAAATAAGCATTTTGTTAGTATCACGTACTCACTTGACTTCTTTATGTATCACGATAATTTTTTGTATGTGTAATGTTTTGAAAATTGAAAACATTTGGATATATATATGTGTACACATAAAATAAAAAAAATCTATCTTAAAAATCAAAAAACATCATTTAAATATAAATCGATACAGTGTTAATAATAAATAAATAATTACCTTTATAATCATAATAATTGTAATGGTCATCTTACTTACAGTATTATTTGTTATGTGTTCTCTGGAATATTTTCAAAGACATTGACATTTTGTGTAAATATATAAAAACATAATGTTGTGTTTGTGTCAATTGTGACAGTATGATCAAAGACATCAGTGAGTACGTAAAATTAATCGAAGGCGCAATCATAATGTACAGAAGATTCTCGGCACCTGAAACGAGCAGAATGACCAAACCGCCAAGCGTTAACTGTCACCGCATCGACAAATTGGCGGACGCTCTCAAAATGGCGGCTAACCTGGCATTATGTACTGCACGTTATTCTGCTGTTCCCGTCGTTTCTCCTTGCTGAGGCAAATGGCGGCGGAGAAGAAGAGAATGGAGCTCCCGAAGGACACACCGACGGCCAGCCATGCGAGTATGTACGACCAATCGTACCAAATTGACGAGTTGTTTTTTAACACCTGTTTTTGGTCGGTGATATTTAACAATACATTTTTTTTTATTTAATACAGTTTTGTAACCCTTATATTATACCCTAAGAACTAACATAAAACACTAAGTTTGATATCATGGCTACTAACAAACTGCTACGTAAATTTTCCATAAAAAGTATACTATAAGTACTGAAAAAAATTAAATCCAAATGAAAATCGGATAAAACAGGACACAATATTTTTAAAATAATTATTATTCGAAATCCAGGAACTTCTAATTTTCTGTCACAAGTGAATTAAATTCTGACTTGAGGAAGCTATGACTGAAGTACATTTAGAAAACAGTGTACAATAAACTGGGAACATTTCTGAATACCTGTTTTCTTTTCCTTATTTGACTGAAACGAACTCGCAACATTCATGCGATTGAAGTGTAAATATAGCGTGAACATACATTGGGCCATTGTTGGTAGTACTCCTCGCCGACAACCTTCTCCTTCTCGTAGAACTCCACCCCGTGCCATAGAGCCATTGCGCCCGCTGCAAGTAGACCTGGAAATGATTTGTGTCTGAATTAATTGGGGTTCTTATACCGTCTACCAGAATTTTGGTTACCCATTATGATTATATATGATTATAATTATGATTTAATTATATAATCCGTGTCTAAAAATGACTAACGAACATTAAGACGTATTTTAAATAAAATTACACAAAATACTAATTTGAGATGACAGGCCAAATTGAATACTTCAGAGAAATCGTATAAATACAGAAATTCAATTTAGAACCCAACTAGTTTTTTTACTATATACGCCAACTGCTGCGTAACCAATATGAGCATGACTTGTCAAATTCGCGTGGCCAAAGAGAATGTGATAACTAAAATATCTTCATTAAGAAATTAAGTTTTGAAATTAGATATTTATATTACAATTGATTTTACACATACTTTACATACATACATACTTTTCACAAACAAGCTCATGATAAACAAAAATGGTTTGAACAAAAAATCTTTAAAAACCAAGCGTAAGTTACCGACTAATATTTAAAATTTGGTGTAAGACTAATTCAAGATAATACCAAAAAAAAATAGATTCATCACATGCATTCACACCCCTGTACTAGAACATCCTGTGGCTTGGGTGGCATGGAACAAACAACTCCAGTTCTGTCAATACCAGATCCCGGAAAGTCCCCATATGCGCTGGATGACCGCAGAGCGGGTTTTAATGGGTAAGAATTCCACATAATTCGAAACCTCTATAGAGGTCGAGTATCTTTCTGAAAATATCCACCCAGTTAAAAAAAAGGGGAAAAGTTTACCCTATCCATATATAATTGGCTCATCACCAGATAGGCTGACAGTGAATAATACTTACATGTGACAAGCATGAGGATAGCTGTGCCCGTGATGTTCCCGGGACTGCGCTTCCAGCAGCCGACCACGCCGGTCCAGAAGGCGATGAACAGGGCCAGGAAGGCAACCATGAACAGCGCTACCGTGGACCGAGCCATGTGCAACCTGGAAACATAACAATATTTTACTTTAGCTGGTCCAACAGTGTCAGTATATTTAAATATGAATTTGAAATAATTTATGGACGTAGGATATTGTGTAAAATGACTTCGAAATGACCAGTTGTTTAATAGTTACACTAGCAAAGGTCAAAAGAGAAGAACGTATACTAGCAAATTGCGGGCTATTTATTCTCAAAAGCCTCGCGTTGGAACCTCAAACCGCCGCAGTACCAAACCTCGCGGTTGAATCGACCAATGATTACGCAGTCTTACTTCGTTGACAAACCAACTTTCCATCATTCGTCTTTGCAATTTACACGATTTACTGCACTGTCATCATGTTCCAATATCATCACGAAGATACCATTAAGGAACAATATAATCGTCGATCACCAACTAACAATGGACTTCTATTTCTGACCGTTTATATGACCCACTTGTTAGTCGGTTACAACAAGGCCATATTGCGCTACATTCGCGACTGGTTTGAAGCAATAATTCGAGGTTTTTTATAAGCGCCTAAACCAGCTTAACACAGCGACGTGGTGTGAGCAACCAATTTGTGGAATGACGTGGTTATTTATGTGCCTATTGGAATGTTTATTGAAGCTAGTCATGTAAAGATTTTTACACATGACGATATCGTTAAGACGACGCCAGTAGCACAAGGGACGACCGACGCGATAAATTAATGGGCAAGATAAAGAGGCGTACCGCATTGTTAAGTGCCTCTTCAATACTGTCACCAGAAAACCGTCTAAAACATTTCACAATTGCTTTTGGAAGGCTAAAACAGACAGCGGCAAAGAAAAGTATTAAGCAATAATAATAACAATATCAACTCCTATATATTATCATGATCATTTTCGATGTAGTCTTCAATAGGATCAGTCATTCGGTGATGATTCAATGTTGTAAAAACTCACATGGCCGCGCATGATTATTGCGAATTAACTATAAAATGAAAGATAAATATATTGAGGTGACCTGTTCATCGCGTCATCGGAAAGCCCTTTCGTCTCGTTGTTCTCGTCCGGGATGAAGTAGTCCACATTGCTGCAGTGCGTCTCCACCGGCGACAGGTAGATCTCGACTGGAAACAACAAATAAACATTCGTAATTCATGTAGATGTTACAATCGATTTTGTTCGCAATGTCTCTTCTCTCACAATGTATATGTATTTCTATTTCTCTATTGTCATAAGTGTCCTGTTAGAAGTAAATTATTATCATGTAGCTTATAATCAATTTTACTCTGTGTATCAATTATAGCCTGCAATACCAGTCAATTGTGTGAAAAATTATAGATTATATTAAAAAAAAAACACATATTTCAAGAAAAATATCAACTGCAAAAATACAGTGAGTAAACCAATGTATATTCTAGAGTAGAATTTTTCTAACATACTAAAAGGTCTTAACACGCCGAAAATTTTTAAATTATTTTCAACTTCCTCTCAAGCCTGGTCCGTCAAGCACAACGGATTATGAATGAAATTGTCAAAGGAATACCTACTAGATTAGCCTTAGCACCGAACACGCTCCGGCTAACTAGGTCCATTATCAGTATTATTAAATTCTAAATATGTTTAGGTAATTAGTGCTAGCAGTATTAATTAATTGAAAATTCACTGCACCATCTGAACTCATCTGGATTATATCACCTCCCCAGCAGAACAACCACGCTTTACTCCACAATAGGGATGTTACTGTCTGAACTCCAGTAAAATTAAATCATAATATTCCAAATGCCAAGGTGTTGAGTCATTTGTTAGCTGTTTCCGATGACTAATAACATTTGCAGAATTCTATACGAGTATAATAGATTGTGTACGAATTTTTACATTTATAGCTACATAAACATTTACAACAGGATTTAAAAAAAACAATCAACCCATAGAATGTCCAAAGAGTAATGAAATCGCTATAAAGCTAACAAATTACAAACACAATTGAAAAACCAACATGTAATACATATTCTAGGAAAACCCCTCGCGACTTTGCCCGCGATAGTTATGCTCGCGCTGTATTGCAGTTTTTGTGGGGATCTCTAATTTTTTTTAAATAAAATATGAACCATGTTCATCCATCCATCCATCCATCAGCCTTTGGAGGTCCACTGTTGGACATAGGCCTCCCCTAACTTGCGCCACTCTGATCGGTCCTGAGCCCTGAACCATGTTACTCGCTGATAATGAAGCTTCTGTAGGTGAAATAAAATTTTCAAGTTGGTAGTAGTTTTTTAGTTCATCCATTACAAAGAAACATCCAAAACAAAAAAAATACATTTTTTTTCTCTATATAATATTTTATACAGTTATAATACTAACCAATATGTCAAATTATTATGGATTAGATAAATATAGGAACTAATAAGAAAGTTGTTTTAAAAAATGAGCATGTATTTTTTTTATGTTAATAGCCGACAAAGCCGACAAGTAGACGAGCCACCTGACGGTAAGTGGTCACCGTCGCCCATGGACATCAGCAAAACCACAGGTATCATTGATGCGTTGTCGGCCAGGAAATGAGAAGAAGGTTAGAAATAATGTACTGAAAGCCCCCAGTCGGAACACGAATTAATATGAATTATATTTTGAAGCCTTTTATCTATACATATAATAAAATTCTAACTGATCGCTTTCTGTACATGAACGATATATGAGAAAAAATATTATTAAGCGGCCTTTATAAATATATTAGCGCTACATGCATGTTCATTCATACATTATTAATAATATTGCTATAACATACTGTTACTGCTGATTCTACCCAAATAAAACTGAAATACTATCCATAAAAATTGTTTTTAACATCGCGACTACCGTCTAAGCAAAACGATGGCCTACTCTTGCGATCGTGTGACTAGTTTGTTTAGACCCGCTATATATTTGCATATCAAAGACATTATGGTTGTAATTTGGACCGGTTTTTCCTCGCCTTGTTCTTCAACCCCGTAGCCCAGTTGGTGAGCTTGCGCGCTAACTCGTGGATTCATGTTAATTCACGGTTAGATATTACTGATATGAAAGCAGATAACAAGTCTTGCTATGCACATACCACTGAAATATATTGAACGGCATTCATGTACAACTAGTAAGTCAGGAAAACACGAAGAAAACAGAAATTGCCGAGACCAGTAATAAAGTGAGATGAACTATAGGTATATTTGTCATTGGCGATTCGTCATAGATACAGATAAAAACCTTTTATACACAGATATGGAATAGCCCAATTGAACGTAAAGAGTAGCCAAAGATGTATATAACAATATATATTAAACACAAGTAATATTTCATCATCAAAAACCATAACTTCCCTGCTGGGATTAAGTCATTTATACAAATTTGAGAAGATCTTAGGCAACCACACAGATTATGTGCCGGTTAGCAGAATTTAAACACGTTCGAGAACATTACAGAGAACTGCTCAAGATTTGCGCACTATTATTTTCCTTCATCCAAGTAATATCAATTCTTGATGTCACAATAACTTCAAAGTGCAATAAGAATTTTAACTCGAGCACCTTGTTCGGAGCACCGATAAAGCTATAATGAAACATTTACATTAGCATAAAAAATTGCAACGACGGTAATAAAGGTTATTTTTAAAGAGCCATCATCTGTTCCCGAATGTTTGTTTAAACAGAGGTTACTAATTACTTAATGCATCTTTCATGCTATCATTGACAGATGAGATGGTTCACGCTGGGGGAATTTGGTATCCTCGTGAAATATGTGATACGAATGTTAGTTTTCACAACTTCAAATGTTAGCGTACAATGCTTTATAAAGGTTGGTAATAGCAGAAGATTAAGTGCTCAAAGATTTTTTGTGCTTTTGTCGATCTTAAGAGTCTGTCTGATTTAAGCAGCTGCGGGCGTGATTGATATTGGAATGAGTGAAAGTTAACAGCAAGAGCGTTTCCGAATTTTGAAGCTTAGAAAAGCACGAAGAGCCATCAGTCCCGATGATTATCATTAGGTAACAGACGTTATATCATGTCTAGAGGATTTTGGACGACATAAAATCCAAGAACACTTTGATTCCCTTACATCAATCCGCATTGAATTTGTTAGAATTTGAAGCCTGAAAAGACAGTAACATGTAAAAGCGGTCCTGTGACACCACAATTTTTAGGAGAATATTTGGTGGGTGTTCTGGCAAGTGTCGGCGAATTCCCTACCTACCCAACTGAATTCAGCGTACGTGAAAACATTTCATACCGAAAAAAGCTTAACACTGATAAAACACCGTGTGTGTGTATATGTGCTGATTTTCTTTTAAAACAAAGTTGAGGAACCACTATAAATTCTTACATACAACACATAACTTTGAAACGAATGGATCTAAATATAGTAGGATGTTGAACTCCATACAACTATCAGGCTATTATATAACAATGTGATGTAAAAGTCCAGTTATTAAGCATTTAATATAAAGTCAACCTTTTTATCTTGAAATATGAACTTTATGTGACCCTGTAAGAGGTTTATTTGAATTAAATGTAAGATTTAAACGCGTAGTAGACGGTTAATGAGCTAATGGTAAGAGGATTGAACACAATACTTGGAAGTGTGCGGGCGACATCACGTATCGTATTACGAGCCTTCCTGGTTCATTGTATTTAACGTGTACCTTAAAAGGTTGTTTTATGAAGCGTCTAGTTACCGGAGTCTGTAGAATATGCTACTTTATCTGATTCTTTATTAACAGAAGTATGGTATGGGATTAAGTAAGTGACTATAAACACCGTAAGTGATGTAAAATTCTTAAAATAAATAATTACGATTCAAATTAATAAAATCGGTAGAGAAAAAGCCTATATATTCCACTTATCTGCAACTTAAGGGTAGGGCTATCAAACGTCTAAATTTTCCCCGATATGACGCTGTTTGATAGGTTCCGATTAATGTGAAACGTAAGTAAGCACTGAGTCCGGAGAATATCCGATAAATTGAATGATAATAAATGGAAATATTTTTTTTTATTTTTTTTTCCATTTCTAGGTTGTACCTGTGTCTGCGGTTTTGGAAGTTTGTTTCGTTATCAGGTAATCAAGTGACGCAGTTCTTATACCTAATAAGGACTTTGGCAAATCTTAAAAGCAACCCTAATTTTATTATTTTAAGTTTGATATAGGAGGGGCGAAAATTTATTTAATTGTACAAAGTAAAGGAGTCATTGTAGCAGCAAGTCGAATCTGTTGAAATAGTCGACGTTACCTTAGAAACTAAATCTACGTAATCAATCTAAAGTATATCATCTAATAACTTAACGAAAATTATACGGAACCATAAACTCATAGTGACGAGGTGATTGTGATGTCTAGCAACAAAGCAAAATTATCAAGTCTCACTATTGAATATTCAATAAGACGCATTAAAACTCGATTGTTCTACCTACACCGCGGGTCTTTGTCAACAATATAACTAGTTTCGCAACTTTAATACCGCCGAGGTTTTAGATAGTGTTGGTTTATCATAAAATAATAACTACTTCAACAACTTGCACGTACGTTTAAAAATTATATATTTTTATCTGACAAGTTTATGGTTACCTCGTCAATTGAGCCCATCGTCTCATGTGTGCAAGCCAATAGTTGCAGTAGAATAAACGCGGTGCACGCTCCTAACGGCGTTAAATAAATATGTATAAAGTAACGCCCCCTAGTGTACAAGGTATGAACTGCAAATAGCACAACTTTCCTTAGTAACAGGTTGATACAATCTACAGCCATAGGTTGCAACGTCCAAAAATTTTTAAAAACGATAATGTAACTTACCAATGCTATATTTTTATTTGACTAGTCGAAAAACTAGCATACGTGCCTACCGATGGTAAGTGATCATCGTCGCCCATAGACTTCAGTAACACCAAAACATCACCGAACTGCTGCCGACCGAAAAGGGAGCGGGGAGACCCGCATATTGTTTATATATACCTATAATCAAACATTAACAGGTCCGAATCCGTGTTTTTTTTAATCGTATACGTAAAGTTAGTTTATTGTTTCATCAGCAACAGTCGCACAGACCACCTGAAGGTGTAAAGCGTTCGTAATATGAAGTCATTACACACGCGTCGCCGGGCAATGCAGTGATGATACAGGAACTTGACTACTAGATCTCCGAAGTTACAACCGAAACACGTAAAAATTACCTGGTTGATTCCAAAAAGAGAGTGGCCGCTTGCCAGGCAGATAAACAACCTTCTTGCATGACATTTCCAACAAACCATCTTGCGTGAGTACCGACCGATAAATTGTGATTATGAAAAATTCAACGACCTTTTAACACAATAAAATGCGATATTTTGGTGCGGTACAATACGCAAACGCAAAGTTTGTTTCTCGAAACGAAGCGACAGCCGACTACTGATTGTATATAGCTGCTTATCAATACTTACTTATGCTGCTTATGTTACAGAATTTTGGGAGGTGTAAGGTCTAAAATACGAATGATACAAGAATGTATATATAAGAACGTTTATTTACACACCAGGCCTCTGTGTCCTTTCATCAGATATCATTAGGTAGGTTTCTCGACAATTCGTAATCAAACTAAACATCTCACTTTACCAAAGAATAGGTATGCCCACAAACAAACGACCCTGTCGTGCGGTGAAAGCAAATTTTCTCATGCAATGTGCGATTACGCATTTATTTACATACAGGACATCTTACGACCTATTAAGACGCCACCTGTAGTGGCAAATTGGTCGTATACTTTACCTCGATGTAGCAAAGCGATTTAAAACTGATGATAAAATCGCATCGCATTCAATTTATTTTTAATATTATTATATTGCAAGTCAACGGGGTATTCACTTGAAATTGTGTGAATTTGTGTTGAACTTTAAGTTATGTTAGAAACGGCTACAACTCAATGTGTGGTTGAAACAAAAGGCTATGATTTTATTTTACACTTCTTGCAACTTAATAAATTATCATTAACAGCATTCTATGGTATAAAAGAAACAGACACAAATTTGTATCTTCATGTATCTTCTCAAAATACTGATCATTATCATATTTAACCTAAATTTATAAATAAATTATGCCAACAGCCAGAGGATAGGGGGTTGTATGATAGATCAAAATAGAATAGGAACAAAATGAAACAGAATCTGTGAATCAGGGGTTGGCAGAGAAACCAGGCCTCGATTGCAAGGGAATGTTAACAGGAAGACATAATGCTATGGAAATGTGTGTGAAACATAAAATGTTCAAATACAGATTAAAATTATGTACGATCGACAAAAACAGGGCATTGTGGCATTTAATACGAGGTACAACAGGAAATTTTAACAAGTTTCAGAAATCTACACATAACGAAAACACGGTATCTGATCCTCTAACGAGGGTAGGAGTTCGTTTGGATACAGCGATAGCTAATTAAACAAAAATTATACTATTGAGAAATCATCCTTGTATTCTATGGCTAATAGAGGTAGGTAGTGTGACCATATGGACCCAGCAACAGTAAAACGGATCGCACAAAAACGCGAAGGGGCGAGTCACCTTGTCACGAAGGCTTCTGCGAATACAAATGTGTGTTAAAGTTAAATATTTCTATTATTCAACATGCGTTACATCCATTTTATATTACTCATTACATTTACACGACAGTACAAATATTAAGTAGGTGCTCTAGTTTATGAAGGCGGTATCCTAATAGATCTGGGTAGCAAACATCTGCGTAATCTATGACGGGTAGAACAAGACTGCATATTAGTATTCATTTTTGTCATGTAAATCAGATTCACAGATCATATCAGATCCCATTGAAGTTCCTGTACAGGTATAAAAAAATGTTTACCTCCACTTTCTTTATATCGATACTTAACTTTTACTAAAATACCTACTCATCTCTACTACTAGTAGATCTTAGTTGTAGTAGTAGTAGATCTTATTACTATAAGTACCCATCTAATTCAGAGCAAGGAGCATAATTCAATCGAACTACATCAAGTTCATTTAATTGCAAAAATATCTAATAAATAAATAAATATTCATTGATTCGTAGACAACAACAGCATATTCTACTATCAGACAATATAATGAACACCTGGCTCGCACCGGCGATCGTGACGGAAACCACTCATGAGTATTCACAATCAGGGTAGATCCGGGCTGGGTCCAATGTAAAGGTAAATGTATAGGTAAATAGGTAACCCGGTTCCAACATCGACATTTGAGACTGTGGGCGGGTTAGAGAAAGTTGCAATTTGACGTCCTTGTTATGTCGCGTCGAGACTGCCAATGAGGCAAGTATAAGGAATTAGTATTATGTATGACCTTGGGTATGCTGTCAGTTCAATTAACACTTACGAGTACATCCCAGGAATTATGGGTGAAAGCTTGGTGAATTAAATCGTGATTACAAACAAAGTAGTAATAGTTAGTGATTTGAACGTCGCATCGGTGTCATGCACAGAAGTCCTGGGTTCGAATGTATACGCTCATGTAATTTTCCAACTTAGCGTACATATCAGAAATTATCATTAGGGTATGAAAATTTACCATAATGTGTGTAGGCATACGATAACTGCCAATGCGCACTTGGTCACCGTAGTGGACTGTTATCTTAAATCCTCTCATTGTGACAGGAGACTATAGATTATCGAATAGTGGAGTAATGTGATAGTTATTTGCTGTAGCAATATTAAGTAGGTAATATCGTGGGCACTTGCCTGTGGAACTTTTGTGGTGCGAAAATTTTATCCTGTTTCGTGTTGGTTTTGTTAACATCAGTTATCATCAATTTAAATGGCATAAGTAGGTATATTAATTTGAAGTAATTACATACAAAATCTTAGAACTTTTAGAACAATAAGCAAATATACTGTTGGTTGAGACTTGCATCCGCTGCTAATTGCTAGTCATGTGTCTATCCATCGAACTTTGAAGATCCATATGTGTTCATCGATCTTTGAACATCCATTACAAATACCACCAAGCGAACAAACGAGTAGATTCATCACTTAATAGTAAGTGATCACCGCCGGCAGTGGACAGCCGTAATACTAATTCCAATGCGTTGTCAACAAAGAAACAAGGGGATAAGTAATCTATTAAACACTCTCCAACACTACGACGGAAACTAGTTATAGCATTTTACGGTTAATTCCAGGATAGTAATACTATTATATTTCCTCACATATTATGTATACAGTTACTTATTCTGAGCCCAAACATAATCTTGAAGACATACATATGTATAATGACCTTCTACATCGAGTGACTTGAGCGTGAAGGTCTGTTTTATTGGACGGCCAGTTAGAATGAAATTATGTTTTATAATTGCTCAAATGTACTATGGATTCAAAGCAATTTACCTATTGTTAATTCGTTGTAATAAAATTTCTCCGTTTATGATATTTTACATGGTATTTCGTTGTTATTCTATGAATTTGTATTGTGTGTTAAATATTTCCAAATGAACAGACCTATTATGTTTTACTCCATTTATTTAAGCAGGAGCACAGAAAAGCTGTATTTATTGGATTGGTTAACGTTCTGATAGTATAACTCATAACTGACATTGCAAACGTTCCATCGTGTCCATTTTGAAACGCTTGTGGGCACAAATGCTCAATGCAAATATAGTAATAGTAAATAGGTAGTATAAGTAAGAAGAGCAATGAGTTTTGAGGTAATCACCAATAAATAATTAAAAAAAAAACACTTATTCCAGATAATAACAACACAACATGTTTTTAATTTTTTTTAAACCTCATAGTAGCTGTGTTGGAGTGGACTGAGTTGTTTTTTTTAATTCTTAATAATTAACACATGAGAGTTCACATTAAGAGATTTCTAAAACTCCAGTAACACACTGATCACATTCACGAAAATACATCTTCCGAATGCCATATTGTATTACATAGTACAAACATATAATATCTCTTGTTCAACACAAATAATCGGAAACAGCTGCAACTCGAAAACATTCTAATCAGTGTCGAAGCAAAACCCGAGAATTAAAACCATTGGGAACGCAAGGACAATCTAACCGTAAAACTGACCGGTGAAGTAGAACTGCAATTACAAAACCGTTCATTTGAATGCAATGGGTATTCTAAACCAGCGATACGTTATTCATTGTACGTACATAGCAATTCTGTCTGTGCACCGGTGTTCAGCTGTTAGGAAAGCGTCTTACAGATAGTAATACTAATGGCATTTAGAGCGTACGGCGCTCTGACTATCCTGAGCATTCGCTGTCTTCTGTCAATGAATGGAGCAATGCTTCTGTACAATAAAAATGCTTGTTTAGCAGTGGACTATATTATTTATTAACTCTTTACACACAGTTACAATTTTTGAATGACGGCCGAAACAAGTACACCCTAGACTTACATACTATGACAACAAAATAGATATCGACAAAGTATTATAGATACCTTAAATCTATGTGCATAGACACAAAAGTAATTTTTATGTTTATGATTTATTCTTAAACAGCTTCAAATCCCTCTTATTTGGAGTCACGGGACTCTGCTCTACTAGTCTGTTTTATTTTGATTTTCGCCATTATTGAATTAAAAATTTTACGGTTCATTTAATTTATAAACTTGCAAATAAAATACTACCTATGATATTACTGTAGGGGTGTAAGAAGTATCATCTACATATTTTACCCGAAACCAACCTCCCTGCACGAGGTGCATTCTGCTCTACGGACAAGTCTGGCGAATGGTAGAGACCAATATTTTATCTGTACGTCTGACTGTGTATCACGTATGACGCTGATATTATCGAATATATTTAAATATACTTGGCATATTCGTAATTACTATAATGGATTACTAATTAGGACACATTATCCCTGGTATTAAAGGATTAGTAATAAATATTAATATAAATTTTGTATTAAGAAGGTAACAAAGAAGGTTTTGACTGTTTTTCAGCAGCTAATGTAATCAAGTAATATGTTTCTTGAAACAAAATAAGGAATACATATTCCCAAAAGAATAATTTGAAATGATAAATTATATAAAATACTTGATAATGAATAAAATTAGTTCCGGGTGCGTGTGCTATCTATCTGTAAATGCAAGGTGTAGGTTTTTTAATACAAAGCGACGCCAGATTACATACTACATAGCATTAGTATAAAAAAACCCTTACGACCTTTCATATGTTTTGTTCACATTCTTTTTATTTAAACAATACGATTTGACTCCGATTATATGTACAATTTTTAAACGATAATATACCTTATAATGAAGTAACACCAGAATTTTTATTCACTTTAACCATTGACGAATCTATACACCATACATATATGGAAATAACAAAGACGAGATTATATTACGGCAAAACTCCACTAATCGATTCTATCCAGTCCTCGTTAAAAATAAAACAACAATCACCTGGTAAGATTTATGATTCCAAAAAAGATTGACCTCCAATTGATATATCCTCTTATCGAAATCAAGATCCGAAGATGTGGACTTAGTGTAATTGCTGTTTAAGGTATCTTAAAATATAAGTTGAACGGTATCAAAAAAGATGAATTATCTTTGCTGCACTACTAACACTATTTAAAACACATACTTATAATTCTACAAATGTGTACGTTAATATATTTTAATCGATTATATGCCAACGCATGTGTACATTAATATATTTTAATCGATTATATATCAACTTATATGCTTGAATTGTATACCGATCATATTTGTTGTTTTCCTGCGGTGACTGCAATTCCTACTATAAGAGGAAACACCTACGTGATTAAATTCCATGAATAGTTCACGTAAACACGAGATAAATTGTTGTTGGAAATAACAATTAGTCACACATACAAATCAATATTTAGTCAATTCAATTAAAAAAGTGTTTAATATTAAGATAAAATGAACTAATTAAACTTATTGATTTATAATAAAGATGGAATAAGACGATCAACGAAAAGACAGGCCATCTGATGATAAGTAGTCCTTACCTATGATCATTATAATATTACAGGCCTGAAAGACGCAGCTGACTTGAATACTGCAGCCACGTAAAAACAATTCACAGTTGATTTTAGAAGGAAGATTGTAGCCAGGCGGGCAAAGAACTTTACCATCATGCACGAGTACCTTCAAGATTAAACTAAGTAGTACAGAGCCCAGTATCACGAGCAGGTGAGGTTGGCTTAGACTCAAGAATGGAGGTAACACCTTTACACCACAATAGATACGGATACTGGCAGCAAACATGTTATTTTTATTTTCTTACCTACCCGTCTATTATATTTTATTAAACTATTTTATAACTAAGACTTTATCATACGATTAATCGATAAGTGCAAAATGACAGGAAAGAAAATACAAAATGGCGGACGTATCACTTTTCCCGCCAATTACGTGTGACTTTACTTTCACTTCACATCACATTTCCCATAATAGGAGTACTGGTTTTAATTACATATACCTGTAATTGGTAAACGCTTTGGTATGTTATACTGAACGCTTGTTATTTATTGAAACTCTTTATTGATTAAGCTACATATGAGAAAAAAACATACATATGATATACTTTTTGTTGGTAAGCACAATACAAAAGCGATTATATTGCTTACAAGCGATTTCTTACAGACAACCCAGTAAGGAAAATCGGGTCTGAAAGAAAACTAGGGCATTAATAAAATGGTCCAAACTAAGAAAAGTTTTTACACAATTCTTTGAAAGAATATCACTTTTTGGGTACTAGTATAAGAAGATAATTCCAAAGACCTATAGCTGTCAAAGTGAGAAATCAGAATAAAAAGAAGTAATAGAAGTAGTACATTTCAATTTATATCGAAAATAAGCAGGGGCAGAATAATTTAGCAGCAAACAGTACAGACCAAAAAGTATATAAGTATTCCGGTAAAAACGGATTGGGAGCCACTCGAGTCTAGCGCAAAAACTAAAACGTATTCATATTTGCGGAATCCAAATATAACCTTTACATAGGTACATTTATTAGAACCTAGAGTTTATTAAATCGCTTTGACTGAGCGCACGTTACGAGTGATCATAAAATTTAATATAACTAACGTAAACTGTACAATGATGAAGCAAAACTGATTATAAATGAGCATCTTCAGAGGTGGCGTACAGGTGACCCACAGTTGATTGAGTGCAACCTCCAAAGCCTTAAGTACTGGCGCAGAGTAGGCAGTCTCTCAGTGTTCTATAGGATAAACTTTCCAGATTCAGCCGACTCAAAACATGGCGAGTATCCATTTTTCTGTTATAAACATCCCTCCAGTAGGGCCGACGCACATCTCTTCGACATTTGTATTACGTAACGCACAGACATACCTTGCCTGCTCCGATGATGATATAGATGTAGTCAAAAGTGAATATTGTCTTTTTCTAAGTGCTGAGTGCTTTCGCATCTAAGAGTACATCGCTACTTATATTAAGCATTGATATGTAATAAGTTTAAAGAATAAAAATCAATGTAACAACAGCCGAAGCCCTTATGATTTTTTGTACAACTAATGACCATCCCGTTACGATTAAAATCTTTTAGTTTTACTCTGTCAACATCATAACTCTGTTTAACTTTGGGTTATCAGTTGTATTTATTGATAGAACCAGTGCAGACACATCTGACGTACAGTGAGTGAGTAGAGTTTTACAGGTTATCAAATCAAGACTTGAATTTTAACAGGTAACTCGATAGTCGCCAATGTCCAAAGAAATACCTACGCAATAGCGGGCTGGAGCAAAGACTCTTAATGCGATTTGTAAAATTTCAAGTAACGCTTAAACATGCTAAAAAATACCATTTTACAACCGTACATAAATAAAAATAGAATAAAATTTTAGGTAGTCGTACTTAGGACATTGCATTCCACATCTTCTAATATTTTTTTTTAGATAGAATAAGTTGATGCTTGACAACAATCGCACCTGATGGAAAGTGGTGATGAATTCTAAGATGTTGAACGCAATAACTTATAAAAGCCTATTCACTCTCGCCTTGAAGACTTTAACGTTACATTACAATTAAGAAGGCGTGAAAACCGACGCGGGTAAGTTAATTATTTAATTAATCAATTAATCACGTTTGAACGACAACTAAAATTCTTGACTTGTCCTTCGGCGACATCGAGGGTACGCTTGACGCATGCATTGATACTTAATCAGGTTAGTGTCTTCGGGCAGACAAACTGTTGAATACAGGAGGTGCGAGAGGAGCAGACGAACTGTTTGAAGTGGATATAATTCGATAGGATATTGAATCTTTATAAATTAAACGCGACCACCAGAACATGTGCTTATTCTGCCAAGAAACAAGGTAAGGCACATAAATTTTAAGGGCATTAGGACATCTTTATAAATAAAACAGGAAAGAAACGAGACTTCAGAGCCTCTTCTTGGGTAATTACGTGTTACTGACCAGCGCCTTGATCACGAGCACTGGTGGACGGGTGGTGTGTTTACCTTATTAATAATATTAAACTAAGAATCAGTCTAAAAAAATATCTCACCTCAATGGATCGACTGATATTTTTTTTTTTGCGCCCAGACAAGTGGAAAAAGGGCTACCCTCCGGGAAACGGGGGAGGGGGGTGGTGAATGCTCATAGCATACCAGCGCAGCCGGCTGCGCTGGTTATGTGGGACTCCCGAAAAACCTAGGGGCCTACCCACTAAACACCACCCGAGGCTGGCTTTGGCCTGGAGGCCTTTAAGCCGACATCTGATGCGACCCCCTTTAGGGAAAGGGGGCTCGACTGATATAAATATTGATTCTTATAAATACGTGACCACTAAACAGAAATATAACGGATATAAACTCCGATATATCCGTTACGGCAAATAAAGAGGTATCATCTATCCGATTAGCAAACATTACATACATCGATACCGCTGTTGAGGCACGCTCCGAGCGTTCCCGTTGGTCGAACGCGACTATACGATACTGGTGACATTATTAATTTAACAATGCTATATTCTAGAAGCAAGAGATTACATAAATATCAGTGTTCCAAGCAGTTATAGCCCTACAAGTTCTGTCAATTGTAAATGATCTCGCGACAGCTTTTATTATTTTATAAGTGCTTTTTGAGAGCACGGAACAAGTTGGAATATATGGAGTTTAACATTCCAGTTTAAACGTGGGCGACTGAGACGAGCATGCATTTTGATGTTTCCAGATAATTGCCGAAGATATTCACTTACGAGTTAAGAATGTAGGCTAGTAACTAACGTACAAACAGAAATATTAATTTATTTTACCTACTTTCATAATGTAAAGTCTTGTGGTCTGTTGTTGAAGGACTCGTGTGACCCCAAGCCTGGAGAGTATAGCATCTCTTTAAATAAATCAATATTTATTAACTGTTGTGTCACAATACATTTTGTTATATATTTCGTGTATATATGTTAACAAATACTCTTCACAATTTCTAGTATTAGGAACAAAGCTAAACTGATGGTACCAAATTCAAACTTAGTAAATATAGTGCGTAAATGTGCAAAAAATTATAATAATATTTCGTTAAAATCAAAGGGCATGCCACACTATAAATTTAAAACTCATTAAAAAACATTCTTATGAAGAAAACTTATTACGAGCTAGATAATTATGTTAAAGACAAAACTGGGTGGACTTGAATTTGATATAAAGCCATAAGTAAATAGTTAAGTAGTATTGCAGTCTTTGAGTAGGAAAAAAAAAACTCCTTGGGAGTTTCATGCCGCTTCTTGTACCGGAACCACTCACGGTAGGAATTTGTTGAAGCGATGGCGGAGATTGACTATCGAAAAGTGTTGGTAAAAGCTATCTTGGAATAAAATTTAATTAATTTTCATGTCATTTAATGTACAGCGACTATGCCCTTAGCCAATTTATATGTATAAGTATTGGAGATAATGTTCGGGAAATCTGCGTGGAAAATGTGATCCAAGACAGTAAATAGTCTTTTACATGATAATGCGTTGAACATTTTAGACTTCATCACCATTTACTATCAATTGGAATAGTTGTTAAGTGTTAACTTATTTTATGAAAAAAATCCAGTCTGTGATGCTTGACACTGCAATTGACAAATGACATTGGGAGTGTCGATTATTGTGTAATTTAAAATTAATAAAACAGTAAGTCTTCATCCTGACAACAGTTCTACTTCCACGAAGTTTCATTTAACTATAAATTCATAGTTACCAGAATTAGTAACACCGACCCATTCAATCAAAACCGAAATGTGTTTAATTTTTCTTTTTAAACTCTTTATTGTTTGCAAATAACAAAGCATAAACAGTACAGTAAAAAGATATACAAACAAATACAAATACAATGGGGGCCTTATCGTTTACAAGCGATTTTTTCCCGGCAATTTAAATGAATAAGAAACAAATACTAATAATTTTGCTAGCGCAAACAGAAGAGTACATTTAAAAAAGGGATAGGAGACATAAGTTAGAGTAGTAATATAAATAGCAGACATACTAACACTCATAAGCCAAAAAAGTATGAGAGGAAGATGCAATTGTTTTAGCTTTCATAATAGAAAGAGACAGACGAGTTTACAATCGTATAGCAATGACATAAGAGATTTTGAGAAGATGGAAGTAAAATGCCGCGAAGTCCGAAGGAAACGGTTTTCGGAAGAACGAGGAAAAGAAGGAGAATGAAACTTATCTCGAACATAATTGGATGTGAGTGGATTAAACAATGCACAGTAGAGGACATGAGTATTCAGGCGAAATCTAATTGGGAACCAGTCGAGTTTAGTGCGAAAATCTTAAATGTCGTCGTACTCGTATTTGCGTAATTCAAATATGGACCATATGCATAAATTATGGAGACACTCGAGTTTGTTACGTTGCTCCGCAGTAAAATCAAGATAATATGTATCAGCGCAATCAAGAATTGAAATAAGTAAAGAAGTTGTCAAAGAAGTTTTAGTGGAAATAAGGAAGAAATTTTGAACTGTGCGGAGACTACCAATCATTGTACTATATCTTCAAAGCTATTAAACATAAGGACTAAAGAGGATTATTCTAAAAGCCATAATATATTTTTATTTTTTTATGTCTTACATAATTAACTGTATAATTTATCATGATTTAAGATAATACTATAATTCTGCCTATAGCATACGTTTACATGCGGCAAAGTGGTTCCATACCGACCTAACCGGCAATCAATACCGGAACCTTTCGTCCAGCAAGCATGGTAATTAACAAAAGAGTTACGGGATTTTTGAAACTGCGAATTTGAAAATCTAGTTAGAAAACAATTTAGTCGAGACCAACTTTCAAAGCATCGAGCAGACAAATTGTAGTCAGCCTCTCCATATTGTATGGACAAAAGAATCGCAATACTTAATTGCCAAGGCGGAGCGATGGGAAGTACATGGCCACTTTCCATTATCGAATTATCCGACACATGGCAAGCATATTTTCATTGTGATCATCGCTCCAGTACGGATAGAAGATTAGTGTTTCTTTCTAGCTAGTGAAAATTGATTAGGCTTTTAATAACTCGTTATCATCCAAGTACTTTACCATCCGATTACATCGCCATTTATCATTGAAAGGATTTGTTTTCAAGCATTAGCTTAGAAAGCAACCGACGAGCATTTCTAATCTATGTAACCAACATCGATTTAATCTTTACGAGGATAAGTTTCGACTCATGTATTAACCAAGGTAATAAACTAGTCAAACGAGGGCTCAACTCACGTACATCCTTAGCACATGAAGCGGTCAGCATTCCTTCACGGTACGTTAAGTCTTACAAAACACCAGATATGAGTTTAGATTCGCCAGTGGAGGCCAGTCGTTGCGAAATTTCGACGATAAACGCCGCGTTACTGGCAACGTTGCTCTTTAACGATTGACCCTTTTGAAATCGAAATTGCTTGATAAGTTGTCAAACAGGAAATAAATAATCGATCTACTTACATCAACTGACTTTCTCATGGTAGGCTCATTATGTAACGGTTTTGTTTTAATATTTTAACCTGGCAACATAATACATAAACAACAACATCACATACTCTTTGCTGTACACTAAAGAAGTGACGTCAGGTATGTTACAGAATTATTTTACAACTACCGACATAATTACTTTAGAAGCAGAAAATTATCTTTCAGTAGAGAACATATTATTAATAACATTTAAAATACATTAATAAAACTCACATGCAAAACTCCACCCTTGGATTTCCTGGACTGAATATACCTACTAGTGGAAATAAGACATTACAAGCACGACCAGTGAACACACATTTTCTGTCTCAAAAATCTGCCCCGGTCGCGAGTCGAGCAGGCTCACTACCAACAAGGTCAAGGCGTCGTCCCGGTCATTTTTAATAGACTTCAAAAAAGAAGAAGTTTTTAAGTTCGAATGTATGCATTTTTATGTAAACCTATAACTCCATTGTTTATGAACGTATTTTGATGATTATTTTTTTATGCTTAGAAGATGGCTCGTAGTTAGTCCCCTATAAATATAGTGAGGGTCTCATGATGAGTTCCGCAGATAAACAGCGGAACTCCTCAATGGCTGGGAATAATTCAGCCACGTATAAAGACTAACACCTTTGTATTTTTTTGTACATATATCCAGCCTTAACTGCGTTGGTTATGAACTGATTATGATGATTCTGTTTCTAATGTATAGGGAAAGCCTGAAATACAACAATGTATAACAATTTAAACACCTTTACTAATAACGAAATATGCTCGTAATACTAATAAATTAATGTGATATGGCGGAACGTAACGTAATACCTAACGTACCAACCAACTACCTTTTTCGGTTTTCACCAATCTCAAATTTTTTATAATATATTATAAACATACATTAATATGTTTTAATATGTATATTAATATTTTATTTAAAATTATTTTCTATTCTTAGCAAAATTTAGTAGTTTTTCTTTTTGAAGATGGTTTAAATATTTTTAAAAAAGCTGTTTTGTGGTAAATTATAATATATACGAAACAAGAGAATTAGGAAAATCTAAATTATGCATCTTACTGCTGAACAGCCCCACTTCCATACTTAATATGTTAAATATAACACATACGATGATGTTTAAAATTATCAAAACTATATAAATTCACTGTGTCATATCAAATCCAACAAACAACGTAATCGCACACTTACGTAACACCAGAAATAAATACACCGCAAGCTCAATTTTAAACTCTCATCATTATAATGAGTGACATAACATTCTAATTATTCAAATGGCTATCAAAATATTTCCTAGATCAATGATTACACAAGCAAAACCGCAAAATTTTGAAAACTCAATGAATAGCTTACTAATTCATAATAGTTACCTACTTTCGAAGCAGACATTGTAGGTAACATTCCGAACAAAACGGCATCGATAATGAACATGTGATATGTTACTTTTGTCGAAATAAAGTAAACGCATGAGAAACTTAGAAATCTTATACACAGCAATCAAGTCAACGAGGAATAAAGAAATCCCATACCAGATACTGCATTGTCTCGAAGACACGCAGCAGAAGAAACAACAACGACAAAGATAAAAATATTTTGAACGGAAAAAACATATTAACTGCAATTTTATCATCTTGATCATGAATGGATTATAACGACACGGTGCTTATAATACTTTGCGCCTACTGACCTCAAGGAAAACAATGTAATTTCAACGACGTTTAAATTTATCACGGAGGCCTTCAGATTGTGTGTATTATTATGAGTTTTGCTTATAGCATTATCTACTAAATTAGAAACTCGGCATAAACTTTTCTCTGTCATCTATAAACAAAGATTATGAAGTATATCCGACTTTTTTAAAAACGATATTCCCACTTCCCAGCCAAATTTACGACATTAAATAGATTTTCTGTTGCAAAGATAATATAGATTCTCAAATTGTATTGCAATGTCTGCAATTTGGTGAACAAAATATTGTAGCAGACACTAATCCCCATAGCGTTTACATCCTTTACGACCTTGACTTCACTTCCGCTAATATCAACATTACAAAAATAATCTCCTGCATAGACGAAAAACCTTGTTGTAATCCTGTTTACTATTCACAACACACACTAAACACCAAGAGTCTCACACCAAACAAAGATAATTCCATGACAATTATGACATCACTGCTTTATGAGCTTAACGATGTAATTAACCGATACTTGTATGTAACAATATTTGGTCCTCACGACCTCGAGGATAACGTCATAAAAGATTAAAGTTAGTGAGTTATATGATGTTTAACCGCAGTTTCTTTAAAACATAAGTGAACCAGAACAGTGTTCGGGTTATGAAAGTAAAGGAAATGAAGAAACCTAAACCATACGCCACAAAGCTAGCCCAATGCGCATTGTTGAAGAAACGAGTGTGAAAAAAATTGTTACACTTTATTCCGTAAATGTTTTTTGAAAAAACCTAATGTACTTTTACCAAATTGTATATCTTCTTTCGGTTTTTATTCAATAAAAAGAGAAATACAACGACGAATAATAACCAGACGGGTATCTTTTTACGAACAAGTAAATTCAAATTCAATTATTACGATAGTGGTGATATCATCAAATCCTTCGAATTGTTCCAATATTCCTTGATGCAGTATGCGGCGTGGGACCCGTTACTTGCGATTAGCATTTAGCTAATTATTTGATGTTAGCTATATGCGATTATATTTAGCTAAATGTTACTAAGATACGCGTAAAAACTAAAGTATTAACAACATAATCAATGTAACGATATCCTTGGTAAGACCAGGAAATCTTCAAGGCGCAGAAACCAAAACTTGTTGGTTCTCACGATACTGTAATTTAGATAATGGATGTAAAATAGTTTACAAACCATTGGGAACATTGTGTGAGGTATTGGTATTAAGATATTTAACAGCATACAATGTCACAAATTAAGTTAATGCTGATGGTATGAGTTGAATTTATAATAATTACTTCCTCCAATACACAAATATGTCACGATTCGTCGCTATTGTTTCGCAATATTTTATCATCTATGACATTCTCGTGTGCAAAGCGCACAATTTATCAAGCATTTACAATGTAACCATGTTTTAGTTACATAGGAATTTTAATTCAAGCAATTCTTAATCATGAGTTTTCAGCTGAATGAGAGATAGAATATAATATTGAAGTTCTGTAAAAATAGAGTAAATGCTTTCAAGTAATAATAAATAAATAAGTTTTTAATATTTAAAGAACTTTTAAACTTGACATGTAAAAAAAATTAATAACAAGAAGTAACAAAAATTAAATGACTATTTTGGTGCGGATGAAATTTGTAAACGAAACGATTGAGCTATTCTCGAAGTAAATCGAAGGCAGATGATATATAAATGAACATCACAGCACAAGATTACAATATTCACATTATATGTTTATAATTATATCATCATCTGTCTGACTTTGTGTGGATCGTTTTGACTACAATGCGATTATGAATAATCAGTAACGAGTATAATCATCGCCAAGAATAACTACGAATCACAAGTAATTCCCCATGTACACAATATATGTACATATTCAAGCATGCCAACAAAATTATTTAAAGTGAAACCTTCCGGGTATACCGGATTCCGTCGTTCTGTTCACTCGAAACAACCTCTCCTGATAGTTGTGTCGTGCTAAATCATGCAATAAGCCATAGCTACAGGTCTTTTGAAAGTGGTTGCACTCATACCTGTTTAGTCCTGATATTTAGAAACACGTGTATGATGGGAAGGTTTTTACCTGTCTGGCTACCACATTTTCTAAAACACCTTGAAATATTAACATGTTATATTATCTGCGGTGTTGAAGTAGTTAATAAACGGCTTACAATTTTCTTTTCGATCGGTAACGAATCTGTTGTGTCTCTGATATTACTGATGTTCAATCGCATCAGTGGGCAATTACCATCAAATCATAAATCTTAGCTAGCTTCTAGTTATTTGCCACCGATGAAACGTATCTTTATAAAGTTCTCGTCCATTCTAACGACGTAGTATTGTCATGAAACATAGCTACATGAGATATCATCTGAACACGGTAACTTAAATTGTTTTGTAATTACTAAAACCCCAAGTACCTATTACTGAATAGCAATGTATGGCGAGATCAGAACAATAGATGCAAGATAACACAAGCGGATATTGTAACCTAAAATCAAACCTATATTACAACGTCATCATTACCATCATTCACAACAGAAGTACAGAAAATAAATAAGTAGATATCGCTTTGGTTATTTTATTAAACTCTATAATATAATTATATCGTAGTATGAGAAATTATATTACCAAAACAAAATTAAGGAAATATTAATAATTATCCAATGACAAATAAAATTTCATCATATTCCTTGATTGCGTTTTCTGAAAACTATCAAGTTACATACATGTTGCGATTAGTGGCAGTGTCAAAATTAAATAATATCGACTGTCCATTACACACCGAAATCTAAAAAGGTGATCAGACATTAGATGCCAGACCTTATTTTTAATGATGGCTTGACCTGGTTTGGCAATAAATCACAGTTTTTGATGAGACTATGATATCGTTTTAATAAATAGTTATTTCTCTTCATTTTATTTGTAACATAGTTCTACTTACTACGCCCACATATTACCGGTTAATGTTAAATTAATGCGAAGAGTATGTTTTAGAACTTCTCGTAATTTTACAAGCGTGGTTTGTTCGATTTCTGCAGACCAGAAGACCGCGAAGCGTAAATAAAAAAAAAATACTACTTTTTTGGCTATTCCTAAAGTTAGTATTCAGTTGAACTACTTCGAGTTTTTGGGAATATATATGGTATGCTAAAAACCTAAATCTTTCAACAGTAAAAATAAATACATATATATATATATATATATATATATATATACACATGTCATCAAAAACTGATTAAAAATTTAATTAAGAAAAAGATTTCTCACTAGTTCAATCGCTTACACCGGCAGTACGGTCTAATGACATGAGGGTATCATATCTTATACCGTCGTATTATCGATTCGTATCTTAATAAACATCCGCAGAAGTCGATTGAACATGTTTTGCTTTGGATTCGCTTTCAAAACGGAAAGCCCGAACCCGTATCGATTATCACGATATCTCATCTGGACCGGTCCCATGCAGATAGCTTCTTTCACTTGACGTTTTAACGTAGATAAGCCGATGATAACTCGAGCATGTAAAGTTTCATATTTCCAATAGTTCAAACGGTTCCTACAACCCTTGTCATCGTTATTTTTTATATGTAAATGTAAATACTATGTGTAAAAAAGAAGTTAAAAAGTATGTCAAGAGCAGAGCTCGTCCAACTCGTTAGAAGAGTCGCCGACTCGCTGCCAGGCTTATTTTATGTTTCACATTTAACATTTTTTCTTAATATACCATCTAATTTAGTGTAAGAAACCCAGGAAAACATTTCCAGAGACCGGTACTCTAAACAACTGCCCAGTTTTTTGCAGAACAAATAAAATATCAGCTCCTTATGACTTTATATTTTTTTTATAATTAAGCGCTTGCGTTAAGACTTTGACGACGCAGGAAGCAGGGAGCACAATTGTTTTGTTCTGTCGATTCTCATCTACGTAGTACTTTTGTCAGAATATCTTTGACGCAAATCCACAGAAGTACTAGCGTTTAACAAAATGAGAACAAGCAAGCGCATCTCCATTTCGTCTGACGCCGCTCATATACACAAGTCTTACGAAACCGGTCTGCAATCCCATAGTTTCACCTGCGACGCCACCTTGTGCAGCGCAAATATTGTAAATTCTTTATTCTATAAGGATCGACTAGTTAAATATCTGGAAACACATTTAATTAGGGAGTAGCTTTAAATTCTAAGTAAGGTTAGAGTGTTTACGAGCCTATTAGAGGTGGAAACTTAGTTTCTCTGAACAGTCCTATTGTAGAGTTTAGTCCATAGACTTCCGTTTGATTAGACTGTAATTAATGAAAATTAATTACAAATCATTTATTGACTTTTCATTCAATAAGTAAGTTATATAAACGTAATCATACCTAGGGTCCGGGTTTTGATTGGTTTTTATGATCGTCAGAATTGCGCGTATCACTTTTTGCAATCATATCGAATATTAAAAGTATTGCTACTCGTATTTTTCCTTAAAATATGCTCGGTAATATTACGGTAGAAAAAAACTCATTTCCAGATTAAAATGTAATTTATGTATTTTATGTTGTTTCTACTCCAGACCAGTTTTACCCTTGACTTTTGATCAGAGTCTTTACAAATGTTAAACAAAATAACGTTTTTCGAACATTAATATTTCATAATATTTAAACGGTCCTTCGAGCCGGATATTCTACAACTTCCAGGAGAAAACAAAATAACTGTAAACGCAATGGAATTAATGTAAATCAACTTTTACAATATCATCAAGTTTAGTTACTCAAGCGAGACCAGAGAGAGCCTTCATCATTTAGTAAAACCGTTTTGAAACGTGAACAGTTTGTGCAATAGAAACTGATATTTTTAGGAATAGATTAATACTACTACTGATTTAACGGTTATACGGTTTAATAATGGTGTTGTATCAATTTCGTAGCTCACGGCTCTTAAACAGGTACGTAATATTTTTGGACATAAAACTTGACACGGGACAAATACCAGAACCTTTGTATGATCACCCAGAGTTTGAACACCACCTGGTCAATATCCAGTGAAGTAAGTGGTTTCATCAAGTACGCCGTCCATTCTAGATATTAAATATACATGTACATAAGCTCAAGCCGCAATCATCAAATATACTGCATCCATATTGCTGCTATTTTGTTACAAATCCATAAAAGTTGTTGATTGTTTTTTTATTTTATTTAATGTAAATTTATTTTATGTTAAATAAAAAACAAGAATTTAACTAAGGGTTCTTGTGAATAGCAACGTATTTTAACAGATTGGCAAGACTATCGCAAACTGGCAATCCCAAAATTTCGCAGTACCCTGTCCAAGGTAATTTTACATGGTGTATTTTTACGCAGCGCAATAATTTCATGGACATTGACGTAAATTAATAAATTCAATCTGTATAGATGTGCTTAAGAAACCTAGCTCGTCTACTTATTGCGCTGATTGTCAGATACAGAATTAGCTCTGGTATTGTTACATGTTTTGTTACTGTAAATTTTTAAACCAACCAATGGCCTGTTACAATTTTCTTATCCAATTCTTAGTCTACTGAAAGGTCAAATTGACTTCATAGATAATAAAAAATGCAATGGATAACGCTTGAAGAGCCTGAACATGTGTGTATATGTATTAATAATAATTTCTCATAATTTTCCATAAATGTACTCATATACTCAAATGTATACATTCATAAAAGTTGTAATGGTTATTGGCTATATAATTTCGGAAGCACCGTGATGAACTCCTTAATTTGTTACAGGTTAATTAATTACTTGAGATAAATGCAACCTTCGCGGAGCGGTAGAAAACAATCGCGAGGAAAGGTCGCGACCTCAGGAACTGAACAGTAGGCGGCGGCCTTTAGCTCGCCATTGTTGGCAACTGTAGTGTCACATCCTGGAAATTATACTCTTACATCATTGCTGATCATCTTTGGCAGTCAAGAAACAGCGACGCGAATGGATATAATAGATCGTTTTCTAGATCTACCTAGACTTCTTGGTAATTGTAACTCGAGGCTAAACTGTCGTATCAAACACTTAATTGTTTTGAGGGCGCCAAACGCCTAGGTCGCGAACTGATAAGACCTAGACAGTGTATATTTTGTAAGCGGTGAAGAAAGCCAAAAATGTCCAAATATCTGGACTGACATTATGTTTTAAGACCTTATTCTGTCAACCCTATACATTTCGAAACTATCTTCAGTTTACCGCTAACAAATTGGTACACTGTCATAGAGGCCTTGATCTATACGGTTTCTTTTAGTTTACAAACCGCAAAACTATTTAAAATAGTAGTATTACACTACAAACGTTATATGTGTATTTAAACGCACTGACAGCTTTTAATATTGACTTTATTTAATATTTAATGTTGAAATGATAGTGTTTTTTCGCTTGTGTATTTTGAATCATCTCTTTAAAAATTAAAATTAATCCTGATATCTTCCTATAACAGAATGTTTAAAATGAGCGAGGTTCAGTAGTAGCATGAAAACCTCAAAAAAAAAACCTCAACATTTTATATTTTTTAAATTAATATTAAACGACATTTAAAATTAAATTTAGATAAAGTACATTTGAACGCCAGTAACAACAGCCGAGCAACTAACCATGAATATTAAGAATTTATAATATTAAATATATAATTTTACATGTAAGCAAAAACTATATCGATTAAAACCCATGTTCGGTCAGTTAACTACTAAACGGTAGGAATGGTGAACGTAAGACTAACCATGACACAGAAAGAATGCTGACTGCATATTAAGACTGACAGCATGAAAACTTCAGACCACGGGTAAACGATTTTTCGAATGACGTGCACAGTTAATGATAAAGCTATTGTAACAACTTAGTCGTTAAGTTGGAAATATTTTGGTATTTATTACTTCAATGTCAAATGAAACAAGAGCATTTATTTTTCCCTAAAAATGGGAAATCCTTAAATATTTACTGATTAAATAATAGCTGTCATATTTAAAATGAATTGATGAAGTCACCAAACATTTAAGTAACAAGTGATATTGTGCAGTGTGGTCGACTGGAATTTTGCAAGATTCACTTACTCACTAAAAAAAGCATTTTTTTAGTAAAACGGGATATCTTATATATTTCGGATTCAGTGGGACACATATATTAAAAGCGACAAAAGAACTTAAGGCGTAGGTACCAACAGTTAAGTATAAATATAATTTTTTATCTTAATTTTTTTTATCTCGCATCAATCGTCATCTTTCTAGATGTATCTTAGGATTTCCCTTAACCTGTATATGATCCAGTTCTAACACAGTACACTTAAGCTCACTTTTTAAGATACGTGCAGTTTCTCAAGGCCTCTCGTTTTACTAATATAAACAAGCTCAACGACATAAAGTTTAAGGCCAGACTTAAACAAAAATGATTATGTGATGGAAGGACCTTTTCGTCTTTCCGAAAGAAGATATAACTCAGAAAGCACAGAGCAGGTTTAGCTCATGACAACTCCAAAGCATACCTATTCCGGCTTCCGCGTTAATGTTTTCTTCTGATATATCGATCTCGGTATGCGCCTATCGCCGACGAAGCGTTACTCATGCATATTATCTGAAGGCGGGTCATGCCACTCATGCCACACGCTATTAATTTCTACTGTACAGTGATCGTACGTGATCTCCGTCCGGCCTACTTGTTCGCGCACCAAGGTTAGTCGTTGCTCGCTGATAAATCACGTTCGTATTGTCACAACACATTACTAAGTGCTGTTGTAAATATTGGACTTGTTTACATATTGGGCAAAGTGCAAAACATAGTAGCGTTACTGTCAATAATAGTCGTTCGATTACTACAATTGTAAACGTAAGTTTCAGTTTCAGTGACTACAATATAAAAAATAACACTGAATTCTTTCTTTCTAAATCCATTCAAAGTAAAAAATCTAAATAACTTTTATAACGCAACATACTACTTTTCATTATCAAGACGAAACATTCATCTCGATAAATAATTGAAACAATGACCGGTATTCTAATCACATCAAAATTTATCTGCTCAAGGCACGTACAAGTAAACCTTTGACGAAGCCATCAAGTATTCATATTCATCGTCCCAAATAGCTTGGCCAAAGTTAGGCGAGCGAGCCACACCTCGAAACGTACGTACTGAATATACGATTTGTAATTAAGGCCTTGATGACTTTCGAATATACGAAACGTGGAACGAGCAGCGGAAAAGTCAGGACGAACATACGAGTAAGTATTGTAGAGGTCGTTGTTAAATTAAAAATACGAGTCAATCAAGCCAGTCAAGCCACTTTCGATCTTAATAAAATTAATTGAAGTCCACAATACCATGTAGGAAATGTTTCACTTAATTGTAAGTTGGTGTTCAATGTCAAAGGAATGTATCACCCGAGGAGAGTGAAATCAATCAATTATACTGAAAACACATTACCTATTCGAGGTGCGTAATTTTCTAGGCTAAGAAGTCAACAGCGCAGGTTTGAATGCTCATTTGCTCATGTCGTGCTCAATAGAGGACTCCTTTCACACCGGTTTGTTAAGGAGAAATTGTCCATGACATCACGAAGCATATCGGTTGTTAAAATCATATATTTAAGCCATGATAAATAAAACTTTACTGCAAGTCATAAAAAAGTAGACACATTTTACGTATAAGATTTATCTCTTGTCCGTATTTCTGTAGGAATTCCGAATATTTTTCTAGTTATTTTTATTTATTAATTTTGGAAAACAGATTTCAATATCATGAGCATTATCGTGCTAATTCTGGTACCATATACGAAATTCATTATTTTACAATATAATTTTAGAACCCCTAAAAATTCGCTACATCTGAAGCATTTTGTACACTATTGGTTATTCAAAATAAAAAATATCAAAAAAATAATTTACGTGGGTAAGCGTAAGCGCTAATGATTTTGATCTGTGAGGACTTGTCGTAAAATTATGTAATTTGCACCTATACAAATGTATAATTTGTTATTAGTAAGTAATAGACTAATTGGGTAAAATGGCGTGCAGTCAGAAGCAGAATAGGTTAGTTTATTTGGGGAAATTTACAAAACGCTTCTGTGTTAATCGAGACATGTTTAACGGTCCATACTGTTATCATATGACATTTTCTACTTACGATATGGGAGCCTTCAAGATGAGAGTGAGCAGGCTTTAATAAGTTAGTGCGTTCAATATCTTAAACTCAGCACCACTAACCATCAGATAAGATGTTGTCAAGCATTAACTTACTTTATGTAAAAAAAGGTTGTTCACCCCTATCGGAGTTCTATGGATAGCCTACTGACTTCTCCGGAGATATTTAAAAATCAGTATCGACCGTATATCTGGCCTGACTGTCAACTTACTAAGTAGGTATGACCAATCCAGGCAAATCGAGTAGGACAATGTTTAATTTTGCAATTGTGTTCCTCAATATTATTCCGGTTTACCAGATTATATTGTCTCCAAACTAGTCTCAAGAGTTGATTATCATTTCTATGAGTATAATTTCACAAGCGTCAAGTCACACACAATGAATGTAAATGCTTACATGTGTAAATATTAAGTGTATGTGCCTATACTTACCATAGAGTAGCTGATATTTATTTGAGTCCGTGATTATGTTTGATCTTTAGACTATTTAATATTAATCCTACAATATTTTCATTTCTAAACTTATTCATAATCATAAGACTATTTAATACCACGAACCTAAGTTAGTATGGCCTAAAATTTTCTACATCAAAATTTGAATATACACCCACAGATTAAGGACCTATCAGAACAATTCAAGACCTCCAAATACCAATCCAATGATTTATTAAAATTACATTTTTGACATACGCCTTTCGACCAGACTGTTTTCTGTTAATCAGAAAAAAGGAGAGCCCCCTTTCTTCAGATTTTGGAGTACTATTTGGATTATGAATTTCATAGCGCAAACATACTAAGTAAAATAAATAAGAGAATTGAACGAACTCAATCGGCCAATGAGCTGAATGGTATTTGGAGACGAACAAATAAATATGCTAAAACAAGAACAAATTAATACGCAATGAAATAAAAACTTAAAATATAGTAGTACCTACTCGTAGTTCCCAGGAAAAAGCTTATGGTAAGCGATGGTCATTTTCATAAAGCTAACTTTTTTTACCATGTCACCCATGTCATGTGTCATATACATAGCCCACAAAACATCGGCGTTTTCTAGTATAACATTGTATTGCCACAATTGTGTTTTAAAACGAATGTCATATATTTAATCAGAGAAAAAAAACTTATTTTTAGTATGCCTATATAGCAACGTAATCTCAGCATGCTCTTAATCTCTGTTACCGAGATACATGTTGTAAAATGGCAATTGCTGCCATAATAAAGCAGTACCAACACAATTCGGATCATACTTTGTATCTACAACAGTTAGACACCTGTTTCAGAATACCGTACTGTTCTAGTGACCAGAGCGTCTATTCACACCATTATAAATCTTATTTTATCAGCCATTAGACTCATAGTTCCACTACAGTGTATCATTCAACAAGCTGTTTTGCTCCAATACGTTTAAGTAATCATTACCATGAAAGTATGTTCAAATGGAGTAAACACTAATCATTATGATCGGTATTGAGTTATTTACGAACCGTAATGTGAAGTTTTTTTTTCCAGAATTTGGGTCAACTCGCGATCATAATTGTGATCATCTATAATGTCTGTTTTCGTAGACTGATAGTTTCAATAATCCTGAAGATTTTTCAAAATTAATAGTTAATGTTTGATTTATATGGTAATAATTTTAGGTTAGCAGGAAATGTATGACGAGTACCTACAAATATGAACGTTATAGGCGAAGCGAAAGACGTTAACATAGAAATAACTAAAAAAAGCTGGGACTTAAGTTGACGATAAATTAGTGCGGAAAAATAAGACACTGCAACAACCATCAAAGGCTAGGTGAAAAAAATTATAAGGGCAATGTTAGATTTATTTAATAGCTAGTAGAACATAACTTCACATATTGAGGACCTGTACCAGTTGGATATCCTTTATTCCAGAGTACTATTGGCATGGGGTCCTATATCCCATGGGTGCTCGGTAATGAGCATGTGAGCAAATATTATTAATTCATTAGTATGGATTTTAGCTGGATTATGAGAATTTTCGTTTCACTAACGTCTTCTCTAAGTTGTAGCAGCAGCCAGCTGTTAAAGCAGTGATGAAGATACTAAACTACTACATTTTTACTACTACATTTAGTAAAAACTACATTTTTAGTGACAAAATATGAATAAAGCATTTTACTCGACTAGTTGAGTTCACTCGATCAATTCGTAAGCATTGTCTGTTTTGTGCTTGAGCTCATTGCATATACTATTGCAAGCAATACAAATGTATGTTAAGTTATGAATTCTTGTACATGTTCTGCCGCTTTGGATATTTGAATAAGAATATTTAGTACGTAACGAGGTATGTATATAAATACTATACCGTGAGATACAGCAAAAAGCAAAACTTGATTAGGCTACATTAGCAAAAAGATAACTCCCCTGTACTTTTTGTTACGTACGTCACGGTTGAGTTGTGATCTTCAAGTTACTCGCTATTTATTATTTTGGTATTGGTGTTCAAAAATCGTAATACTCATAAATCCTTAACTATCTAACGGTTTAGCAGTGTCAATGAAATAGATTTTGAATCTGAAGTAGAGAAACTTATGAAAGGATTGTAGAATTGATCGTATACAATGATAATAGGTGTCACTACGAAGATTAGTTCATTCGATACTTAGTACAAATTTCAAGAAATTTCGTAATACAACTCACAATTTTCACGGATATTTCACTCATGGAAGAATTGGGGTGGTGTAACACTGAATTGTTGAATGACGATGATGAATGATGTTAAACACAGTTATCAACACTAATTTGAGATAAAGTTACCTATAATAGTGTGATACACGTTAGAATAATTTTACCCTAGACCGAGTCAAAGATGAAACTCACCTGAAGGAGGTCTCTCTTTGGGATAGCAGATTCGGAAAAGACCTCGAGTTCTTGTGTAGAAATAGTACTTGCTGTTCAAACTCTCAAGAATCGCCTGTGAGTTCGAGTTTCCGTCAGTGTTTTCGTTTACTTGATTCTGCAATAAAATAAAAAGATTACATTAGTAATCATAATGATTTTCTATTGGACTTACCAAATATACTTTACAATATAAAATAAATGCGAACGACTGGTTGGATTCTGGATGGAGAATATACTTCCGCACTTCATATTACGAACATAGCATCGTAGATCAAAATGAATTTTATGAAGGAACAAGCCATGTGTCCTATTAGATCATCCATCTGTTTTATCTCAGGAACCATCAGACTTTTTTCAATGACTTAATATTCACGGTATACAAGGCAGTAGTATGCAAAAATTGTCGCTTTTAGAACCATGGGTTTAGTTTTGCCAATCAGTTTATATTAAGAATTATAGGCGTGAATATATTATACTAATATATATACTAATAACAATTAGTTTCAGCCTCGATCAAAGATCAAATGAATGTAGGACATACAAGTCTCTTAAATTTTAATCCCCAAAATAGTACGATCATCGACATACCGGCTCAATGGATCTGTGTAGTTATTCGAACCGCTTACACAATAACTACACAACGATACCCATCACAAAGAGTAATTACGGTAACCGGTTCTATTCCCGCATTCTTGTCGGGGTGAAAGACAGGTTCGAACTATTGAGCTGAGGAATGACGATGGGAGTACACTTACTGTGGTCCATCGCCTTTGATGTCAGTAGAAAGACTGCTTATGATTTAACTTCCAACATAATCATTATAAATGTTAGCACAGCGATATCCCCCGTACCATATCCCGAAACAGTGTTTGAGATTTGCCCTCCTTTCATGATTTGTAGTCAACAAAATATAAAAAGCCGCAAAAAAATTAGCGAGTACAATTGCGTGATAACAAAAAAGGTCAAGAAAACTTTCTGTTGAGTAATTTACTCTGAAAGATAACAACAAGTACATATTATATTGAAGGTTTCTATTACTTACTTAGGAAATGTATGTCAAAATATTGAGGAAGTGTTTTAGCAACACGAAGTGCATATGAAGATATTGGATCGGACATGGTTCTTTTAACAGCATGAAAAGTAAATAGACCATGTGTAGTGCTGTAAATTATTGTATTGCTTATCATTGTAATTAAATGTAGGGTCTAGGCTATGCAAGGATCACGGACATGGATTTCACAGGAGTCTATAGAAATTAGGTTAAGAAATGAATTATAGGTTAATGAATATATGAAATACAGGTCAAATCATCTGGTATTTAAACAGTAAGCAATAATGAAAACAATCACGTCACGGTCACGTAACTTTGACTTATCTCGAGCCTTCAATTATTAATTTTGGTTATGAATTTTCGTCGACTTAATCTATCGCTAAATAGGGCCTTAATTGACATAGTGATTAAATACGATTTGACCAACTTCACACACATTTGCGTCGTCTACTCAAACAATAGTTAATTACAAGTCACTTAGTTTAACTTGACTTGACATAGTTTTTATATTCTTCACTACATAAATAATGTCGTATCACTAAATAATATTTTCTAAAAAGCAGGTGCCGTCAATCTGATACGATCATCAATAACATTTCTCCGGTTTCGCTATCACTCGATGGCCTTCACAATTAGTTGCTGTCACGAACGCCGTAAGCATATTCGTCAAAATTATGTATGCTTCGGCTTTACGTGAAAAAGAAAGTAATGTACCGTTCATTAAGTAGGTAGCTGGTTGGCAGGTACATGATTGTGGTATGATATATTACTGTTATTTTCTGAGCCCATAATTATTTTATTTTTCGTGTAACATTCACTTAATAAACAGACGAGACGATAATACGCTAGTAGAAGAACTCATAGTCCGTCGACTTGTGCCCTATCTTAAGTGATTGACTAAGAGTTTCTTTTTATTGATAATACCCGACAAACGAGCAGATGAGCCACCTGATGATAAGTGGTCACATGGACATCAACAAGACCAAAGACTGATGCGTAGTCAGCCAGGAACTGAGAAAATGGTAAGAAAGCACTTGCTGTTGTTGTACTTACAACGAAAAGTTAACAAACTTAGGGTGCGGTTGTTTGAGGTATACAGGACCTGTAATGGCAATATTTATGAAGTTTTTCGGGGAGCTCGTTAACCTATCGGTCAAATAGTAGTAACCATCGGACGGCGTGAAAATTTCCGACACTTGGGTTTGCCCCTAACCCATAAACCAATCCGCACTGGGGAAAGGGTGTGGAGAACGCTTGAGACGTCCTCGATTACGTGGAAAAAATCGTGCCCTGCTGTGGGCTGCCAAGACTGACAGACGATAATATGATTCAGCAGTAGATCATTCATTACTTTTACGCCTTATATCCATTTGTGTTTTATAATAGGGAAGAATTTTCAAATTTATAACTGGCCTCTCTGACGGAGGTTCTCCTCTACCGCTCTCAAAGTTCCATATTATGGGTTGTGAAATGGGCACTTAAACGACAAATCCATTTTTATTACACTAAAAACGCCAGCTGCATACGCAATTATCAACTAAATATTTTAAGAAAAACTTCATATTTATTCATGATATTATCTAAGAAGTAGAAGTCCACATATACGTATAAACTTGTTTCATCTAAATGATTACTCAACAATAATATAATTCCCTAGATCATTGTGAAATCATTTTTAAAAACCATTTTATTTATCATAGCCATTGACTTCATCGCTCTCAACAACGGTTATATCACGCAGTCGTTTATAATCTATGAGACTAACGCGCTTATGCGAAAACCGGTTTGAATAGCTCGATGACTTCCCAGAGGAGAAGGGTGCAGGTACCTCGGAGGCTGGCGTCACTCACTTGTCTCAGGAAAAATGTCTATACAACTTGTGCATCCGTAGATACATGTTGTCGCAAAGACTTTTAATTTATTACTGTTAGTAGGAGAACTTTTTGTGACACTATATCACGTTGTGGAAGTAAGGCTGAAAGAGATTGCGCATGCTTTGATTATTGTTTTTACTTGGATTGATACAATTCGCAAGTTTAGAATGGTTTACATTATAATAATTAGTAGTGTTGAATATTTTTTTATCCATGACAGTAATTTCTGTACTTCATAATAACTTGTGACAAAGATTAACATGATTTGTAAATAGTTATTACACGAATAAGTTCACACAATTAAAAATATATCCGTTGTTAAGTTAAAAAAGTACTTAAAATTTTGAATGGAGAATACTTTGAATTGATCTGCTGATTCCAAATAAAAACCTTGTACATTCTCAGTGATAAATGATCAGCATCAAAGAAGTAGAACTAACGAAACTTAGTATCTAGATATGTCTGTATTATGTAACTCATAGAAGATGAAACGTTTTGCGTTTAAAATGTACCTTTTTCATCCCCAACAAGTTTCGGGTACCTAGAAACAGTAAATAAAAACTAAACAGTATCAAATTCGAATCAACGATGTGTAAGTTGATGCACCACGAACTGAGCTACCTGATCTTCGTGTTTTGTTACATCTCGTGTGTCCAAAAGCTGGCTATTTTGATAATAAAAATCGAAAATTAAATTTGAATCTTTTATTGCCACACTGCACATTCGTGTAATATAAGAACGTCAGAGGTTCAATTTGATATATTAAAATTACTGATTTTGAAATATGAATCTGCTATTGTCTTATCGGCTTTGGGAAATTAATTTTTTACTACGAGTAACATATTGTTTCGAATTGCATGCATTTGAAATAAACCAGCTGATACCGATTTAACATGTGCATACTGTGACAATTATTACTTCATTGCTTGAACTAGAAAAGAGATTTCGACAGGGCGTTCCATGCATGTTTCGATAATTATCCAATTCTCACGCATGAGACCGGTCGCACGGTTGTGGTTTTGTGCGATGCTAGCATAAACATTTCACCCTAGCCCGTAGTATTTTTACTTAATCTAGAATTTAAGCAAGCCTATATCTATTAGCCAGCGAAGCGAAACGTTCCTTCAACTCGAGTTCATCGCTCGTCGTTTTTATTGATTCAACTATCGCGGATTGCAATAATCGATGGGAAAGCTAAAGAAAGCGTCTTCCAATTGATAATGTGTAATGTACATAGAATTGAGGGTAATTTATAGAAAGAAAGCTTAGTATACTCATGTTCGTATCGTAACGTTTGAGTTGCCTTCAATAGACACGAGTAGGATAGATAAATCTTAAAACATTTATATACATATATTTCTTTTTTTCTTAAACTGATAGTATATTTATTGATCTTCTAGGTTAAGATTTGTGGTGTATCATTGATTGGCTTGGATTGGATTGGATTGAGTGTAGAATTTGGCGGGGAAACTATATGGCCAAATTTTTTATCCTTAACATGGCTTAACGACTGGCACCGACGACAACAGAATCATCGGTTCAATGTGCTCTCCGAGACACGAATCACTTTTTGAAGAATAATAACATCTTATGATAGCTCAAATAATTATTTTACTAAACTATGGTCATAAAAAAAACTGTAAAGCTCGAATTTAGAATTGCATTCCCCGAATTTATACAACAGTTAAATTTCATTCCACAAACATGACATGTTGAGGTAACACGCAGCCGTTTGGATCTGTAATTACGCTATTCTATTTATCATAAAAACTGGTTACACCGCGCCTTCGAGCCGTCGCATATGATGTCGAGACTAATGAGCGATATGGAGCAACGTACGTGGACATTAATGAAACATATTCTTGTGTTATCTATCTATGTTTTCAGTGAGTTCAGACTCAGAGTGAGACTCGGTGAGTTCAGTGAGTCAGTTGAGTGGGCACCTAATAACGCAGTTCAGATCGGTAGGCCCTAAATTTTACTCTGATCTTTTATTCGGTTTTTATGGGGGAGGCATCTTCAAAAAAAATATTTAGTTGGGTTGGATATATGTCGCATTCTTCCCCACTTAAATACCAACCTGAAGCGTACAGGAAGGATCCAGGATCTGATATGAATTCATCAGTATAAACGATCATCACTATCACGGTTTATGATGTTTATTTAATATCAATTTGAAGAAACGATTGACAATGTAGGTATGGCTGGCATCTTATATATGAGTGATTGTTTGATTTCTCCATGAGTCCATTATGCTAAATAGTCTCTTCTGTTGGAGATCGCTAGTTGTAACACCCAGTTTAATGTCAACATAATGTGTAATGGTAGAGTACTTTTACTTGCCTTATTTAAATACCTTCCTCCTTTTAAAATCAGCCCTGAAAAGTTTTTATACCTTGAGTTACCGATATTGGAGGACCAATAATGAGCGAGTGCTACACTTCTATCTTTGCCGGCAAAGACTTAGGAATTACAGACATGATGATGAGCATTTACCATCAAGTAGGCCATCTCCTCATTTAACATCCAAAATTTTATAGACATGTACTTTCACCACACATTTCGACTCGGTCTCCTGTAATTATAAAACTTATTGTCTAGCTACTTTCGCCATGGCGTAGTTTCCGGGCGATTCCATTTAAATAAGTTGAACTTTAAATCATATGATTCTGTTTGCCTCTGCCAAAAGATATACAACATTTGGAGCACAGCTCAACGGTTTGTGGTACAGAACTACTTCTGTATTACGGAGGAAATCTTTAAGCCGACGGATGATAACCGCTGTCGTCAGATGGTAATTGTTCAGTCGTTAAGCCCTAACAGATGCTTTTCCCTCCAATTCTTACTGGAGCAACCTCATGTATTATGCTCCAGGCCTGATTAATTAACTTTTTATTAAAAAAAAAAGTTGTGAAATTAAATAAAATTCATAATAAAAAAACACATTACATGTATTTCATGAAAACACACAAACAATAAAAAAAAATGTTAGACGTTTTCGATAAAAACAATTGAAGGAAACCTGTCTCAAGCCGTCCGAACTACGTTAGAAAATGGTTTACGTAATTACCGAAACATTAGCACAAATGTGCAATAATTGCCAGTCGAATAGAACGTAATTAATAACCGGTGGTTATTATGAAAGTTGTATACTTTTGAACACTATTTTTTACAAGAAAATACCTTACAATTACGATATTATAGTTACATTAAAAATATTATTCTTCTTCTCTCTTCTTCTCACAGAATTCTATGAAAGTTACTTGTTACGATTTAAATCGAGATTCTGTTTCGTTTTTACTAACTCCAGCTGTCTTATGCCGTTTTTTAACCAAAATACGTAAAACTATATCTCTCAAAGTGATTATTCTCCAGGTTCTCATTTTTTCATGAGAAACTTGGAATTTCCCGGAATAATGACTCAGTTATTAGTTGAAATCCAATCAATGTAATTAATGATTTTGAAATGTTATTTTGTGCACACAATAAAATTACAAAAAAAATATTACAGATTGTGCCAGGGCGCTACTCATTCTATAATCAGAACTCTCTTCCCGTTCGCCCATTTGATAACTATTATATAGTAAATATATCATTGTTATCGAGTTTAATATACCAACGGTAATTGCGCCCAATCGAGATCTAATGGGTTCAACCCCAATATCATGTCTTATAGAGGTCCATTTGTTATATATAACTACTTCTGAAAGGTAATATTGAACACTTATCTTGGAAAGAAATTTTTTGCAGCTCAATTATCTTATATTAAGGGCCTGCCCCAACATCGGTCGGGTTGAACAATTATGATAATTTATACATAGATACATAATATATAGCGTATATTTATTTATGATACACAAAACAGAATACAAACATTACAAACAAACAAAATAATATGATAAAATTAAGAGCTAGATCATATTCCTTAGGTATGTGTATACTACCATGTATCCATACGGAGTAATGTACCTTCCAAACAATAAACCTCTGCATGTATGTACACACTCACCAAACTAGCACTCTCTCTTTTACAATATTACTAGCGGCCCGCCACGACATCGTTCGAAATCAACAATTGATTATTATATATATACACTTAATATATAACCTACGTCCATCCGGAATCATATACATCTCAAACGGTGAAAGATTTTTTAAATAGGTGCCGTGGGTCTTAAGATTAACCTCCGCATATAGACAGGCTCGGGAAATTCTCTCTCTTCTCTTTACAATATTATTCCATAGATAAATAGTATATTAATAAAAACAAAAGAGCAGCACTCGTTGAAATCTTTTGTACTGTACTAAACGCTGACAATATTAATATAATATTTCGGTATTCAAATATTGCGTAGAAAAAAAATACATTTATTCCAAAGTAAAATTTTTTGTATACTTGGTTTATGTCGTACGACTAAATAAATAAAATAGACTTTATAAAAAAGAAACAATATTTTCTTGCTTAGTGCACTTCTTTTCATAACTATACTTTTATTGGTCCACTAAAATGGACATTCCACCTTACATACAGAAATATATAAATAAATAAACAGGGTTCTTCTTCTTTAGCATTCTATCCTTATTAAAGTGAACACTACATGTAACTTGAAATATCAGTTTTGAGACACATTTTTTATTAAAAACTAAGCATCCGAAAAGAACAAAATCCAACATACACATAAACTTACAACTTTTGACGTTGATATAATTAAACTATCATTACGTACCAATCTAATCGATAAATTCTAAATCGATTAAAATTGCACCAGTGCATACCCGGAGCGGGTCCCTAGTAAAATACAATATTAAAATAAGTAACGCTATCGACCACATCTTAAATGGCTCTTTTATTATTCTTTAGTTGGCTTCATTAAGATTATTTGCGGTAAGATTGATAACGCAGCAGATATGAGAACATATCGGCAAGAAACTAATTAAAAATAGGTTTCACTATTTCACAGGTACCTTTTTAAGTGAACAGAAAGAACAACAGCATGTGTTTTTATTTATTTATTTTACCTTTATAATGTTATTTCAGCAAACGCTTTCTGCCACCAATTCCTACTTTTAACTAAATCAGTACATGCTCTTAGCTAGTATATCTAACTACGCATTTTAGTCATAAACGTGCAATACCTTTTAACTTTAACCGAAGCTTGTCATTAAACCTGACCATAATTTATGAGCGAGCACGCCAGGAATGTTGTCTATCTGGAAACCTATCTACTGAATAGGCTATTGTAGGCTTAGAACGTTAAAATCAACAGGCTCAAATAAAATGTGCATAAGGTAAAATTACTTAAATTCAAACAAGTCACGCGTCGCATATATGTATAACAAAGAAGAAATTTCAACCGCTTCTCTCGACTACGCACCCAAAGGAAGCTAAGATCCTTCAACAATGTCACGTTCACAATGGCGGCTGAGTTCGTGAACACCGGAGCTGCCGGTCGGGACTCGTCCGCTCGTCCTGCTCACCTTGCAATGTCGACTGCTACGCACATCACGTACATGCGTCCCTGCGCACTTGCGGGTCACACGCGCCAACTGCTCGAAATACTTGTTTTTACACAGAAGTACGCACGGGCGTCACCTGTGTTTCCTTGCGTAGGGAATGAGCGTGATCTCCAAGGCAATGTTTATATTTAAGAAGGATTCTTATGTTACGCACAGAGTTTAACATTAAAATTGAAGGCATATCTGATTTAAATATCACAAAACTGCATACGAATAATGGGGTAATTTTTTATTACACAGTTATAAAAAAAATTAAAAGTAAATCACATCATTTTAGAGAATATGTATTTTTAAACTATGCAGATTCTCTTATTGTACCTAAAGCTAAGTTTTACTTGAGATGCACCACAATGAGAAATTATTTTGCTTTATTAGGAAACCATAGTCACTTCAACAATGGAAATTGCAGGTTAAATGATTGTCACGTTTACAATTTACACGTTTACAATTACGTTAATTAATTACATTTAATTACGTTTATTTAATTACATTTTTTCTACCTATATGAATTTCCCAAGGCGTATGCTGATCGTCCTATTTATCATTTTACGTGAAATTTATTCCCCATTCTCATAGATCTACAAGGTGACACACGTAATAAATATTTTTAATAGTATTATATAAGTAATATAATGTTAAGTTACAATAATTCGTTAATAATTAGATCTATTAGCAACCTATCACCAATAGTGATGAGTTATCGAGACTTTACCCAACTCGTTTCGTAAATTGAACATTTAATCACATTTCTACAACGCCTCATTCTTCTCTTTAAATTAATACTCAAACAATTAGATGTGCCAGTGGCTTAATTCCCAAAGATATTTAACAGATTGCTATCTGAGACACCTCAGACAGTTAATTTCACTTACAGATGTCTTTTAATTGCTCCAATTATGGCGTCAGTTCAGTTTCGGTTTGAAGAATCTTAATTTCTCACAAGACTTTTACATCACTCAAAATGAGAAATTTAAATATAAGACTAAACTTTATTTGAGTTTGTGTCCGGGATTCGCGCTCTATCTCTCTCCGTGAGAGCTTTTAGCGATTATATTGCAGCTCTCTTTTATTTAAACCCAATATCGATAACGTTTGTTTGTAACATCTTCTTAATTAATGAAACTAATAAATTTTTGTGTCTGTGCTTAAGTAGATTTATTTACATCAATTTTACCCTGAATACCTTGATGGATCCATTCGATCCAATTCTCAATCTTATTTTATTATATAATACTAATTTATCAGTATGTATTAGTTCAAATCGTTATAGTAGCTACCTTAATCTGAAATTAAATCAAGAGATTGCGAAGATTGTACATATATTACAATCCGTAATATTTCGGTAATATTTAAATCTCTATGCATAGAACTAATTACTTTAACGCTATAACGCGTTACGTTTAAATCTTTAGAGCGGCTAGTGAAAGCACTTATTAATGATAATAGTTTGCTATGGTAATCATACCGTTTCTACTGAGAATCATGTTGTCTTGAATTATAAAAAGTGAAAGAAAAGTGCGACAAAACGTTTTAAATTGTGGTTTTTGAAGAAAAGTTTTAACATTTTATTCTTAGAGGCTTTGATATTTCAACAATTTAATAAAAGGCAATTTAATATCTATTTACAAGTGTGGTAATACTGTACAAAAACTAACAACCGTGACCTGAGGTCGCGTTCGCTACAACCGTCTTGCTTGCTATTCGCAGGATTGAAACAGTTTATTACTGGTTAGAAACTATATAATAAACGACAAATTAGTTTTATACATTTGAATTATGTTCAATCACTTCGTACTCGTATTGACTGGCCCTCTATTAAACTTTAAACTACTCTATAAGGGATATCTGTACGGGTTTCCAATGTACATGTGTAACGGCAATAACTAGACTATTAGGTTTGATATAAATTTATGTTTCTATTTAATCACCCTACGTACAGTACCTATAGTGCCTACTTATAGTAGTTTTGATGGTGAGGATAATTGTAGTAGTGAACATGATGCTTTCCGAAGAGCAACGAGGACAAGTTATTTACAAATTATTATTATTTATGTTAAATTCTAAACTTTATTTCTTAGGTTTGTTATTAGCAATCTTAAAGAAATCGTTGGTACATCATTAAAAAGAGTGTCACTTATGTAGGACTGAGATCATATTCGCACGATATGTTTCTTTCGTCAATACGATAGTATACTTTACAAGTTATATAACACCTGAATGCCTTTATTCCTAAACACTTCTTCATTGGCCTAAGAATAACTTATTATTAAAAATTAGCGTGACTTATCTTTACTGAATGCCTTTGTCCAAAAACATCTCTTTGGTCCGAAGCTAATTAAATAAGATATGCAACTTCAATATACATATAAAAGTTTAATTCACGTTGCTCACGACAGTACGTGATTGTCAACTGTATCACTTGCAATTTCTGTTGCGAAAGCAAATCTCGAAATGGTACAATCGCGAACAATAATGAGAAAGCGACGTGTGAAGACAAAGCTGCGGGTTTGGAAACATACCGTTAAGTCATCTGAAGTTATTTCGTATATTCGTATTCATTAAGAATAAATCAACTATGTTAATGTTTTCTCACTAGAAAAATTGTTTATATAATACTAGCTGGTCCGGCATATGTGTTGCAATATATTTAAATATCTCGGAATATTAATATCTGTTTAAAAATGGGTAACAGACACTTATAAGATTTCGCATATACACGAACAATCGACTTAACCATATTGTATGAATATGATTTCATCATCATCAGCATCTTGATCAACAACAAGCAGTTCAGAAGTGTCACGACCATATCAATCGTGTAAAAAAAGTTAGATACAAAAATGTTCAGTCTCGGTTCAGTTCAGGAGCACGATTATTTCGTACTTCGAACCACATATGATAAAACGAAGAATCTATTTTGGTCAGTTGTAATCAAATCCGACAATCTTAAAAGTTGTGTACCAATTTCCATGATTTCACTAAAAGTGATTAGAATATACAAAACGCCGGATTAAAACTTGTTATTTTTGTCATCTGTGTGGTTACTATTTCTAAGGATCATGATTCTCTAAAAGTGAGGACGGGTAAGTAATCCGGCTACCATACCTTATACTTATAGAGTTACTTACTAATAATACTGTATTATAAAACCAGATCTCACCAAGTTTTTACAAGTCTATGCTTGTTTGTTAATTCTAAACACTGTTACTTGATTTAATTTTTAAGTTAATTTTATTCTTAACAATTCTTAACATTTGCATACACGTGATTTTATTTGATGTATAGCATCAATAATGCTTGAAAATTGTTATTTTTTGTGATATAACATTATGAGTTGTAGAACATCCCATTTTCTTGCCCGTCAGTATAGATAAAGCTGAAGCGAAAGTACGAAAAACCATAAAACTATAATTGTTGTGAAGAATAGTCGTGAAAGGCAATAACGTACTATGGTTAATTAACCACACTTTCAAAGCTTGTTAATAACTATTTGTTTTACGACAATTATTAGTGGGTATAAATATTAGCTTGTAATTAATGAGACCGTGTTTACTACATTAACAGATCCTTCAGTGAGCACCAAACGTTTTAAACAGAACTACAAATAAATTATATTATGAATGTATTTAGGGGAATAAATGAACAACATGCCTTTAGTAATTTTATTAGTGTAATTAATTTTGTTAAATTTGAACACGGTCGATACAAATGCGTACTCATAATACAGTACTCCGAAGATTTCTAAAATAACTGTAAGAGACAAAACTAGCAGAAGTAAAGAGAACCATGTTTTATACTGCGGCCTTTGGTTATGGCAGTGAGAGGGAAGCATAAATAATAAGTTTAATAAATTATACAGCAAATGAATTTCAAAATGTTATGACAAATAACAGTGAAAGCAAAGTACAGAAAAAAATAAACGAATGTTCCTAGAATTATTTCGCGGATTTAAATTTACAAGCATACGTTTCGCATATATTTTATTTATTTTGCACAAATAATAAAATTACATGAAATAAAATATGTATGAAAAGTTCGTAAAAGGGCACTACTTATACGTCATCAGAAATTTCTTCCCAGTGGAAAAGTAAAATACACTGAGACAAACTTAGTGCGTATACATTATACATACTATACATCGCAATTTTATTATTATTAATTAAAGCGATACTTAAATATAAAACTGTGACGCGTTATGTATATGTATGTTACATTAATAGTATAACTGCACCGGGAACGAATTTGCACCTTCATTTTTGTGACTTCAATGTAGGGAGACTTTATAATCAGTTTATAGGGCAAAACATTTTTTCTTAGAATTTTTGTTCTATGCACGGATTACACAGAAATCAGAGAACAGACTTAAGAAATACTTGACATATTTGTAAATAACATTATGGGTTATAACCTAGGAAACTTTTAATATAACAAACAATATAGTTACAATAGTAACAAATAAATATACTAAACTAGTTGATCTAGCATAATGTTGTTTTGCAATATATTTTCATTTATTGGTTAGTACAGTTTATAAATATACAATTTATTAATAATAACTTAACTACGAAGTCACCTTTCAGATCCTAAATATCGTAAAAGGCTATTGTCTTGTGAAAAAAATTATATTGTGTCAATATCGCTGTCATCAAGTATTGGAAATGTCAATAACGAACTCACGAACGATATGAAATACATTATATTCCACAAACACCATCTCGTTACGTGGCGCTCATCTACGGTACGTTTTAAATAACACTTCCTGCCCCGTAAGTGCAAATTGTGGAATGGATTACCATCAGCGGTATTCCCAAGATGCTACGACATGAGGATTTCCAGAAGCGGGTTTATCGCTTCCTTCTCGACCGACAACACATTAGTGACATCTTTGGTGCTATTCATGTCTATAGGCAACGGTGACCACCACACCAAACTGAGCTGTCTGCTCGTTTGGCTGCTTATCAGATAAAAATAAAATATATCTTTAGTGGAAAAGACAAAATTGACCAAAAAGGTTTTTGTTTAATAGACATTTTATAAAACACCTGCATATGAAAAAATATACATAATCTTTCATGTATTAAACCAAAGAAGACAGAAGTAGTAGCTATAGAAAAAGAAAAATTAAACTTATCATGCAAACTGGTCTCAAATCATTAAATATGTACTATTATGACGATAAGTCAATCAAAATATCGGTAGATTAAAAACCACATTTACGGAACCGGCACGGCTTAAATTGGTTCACATCACTGTTACAAAGAGCAACCAGGCTTGACGTGCAATATCCGTGCACACTCGAGCAAGTGTATTGCATGTTATACCACAGCAAGGGTACGATACTGAATGCTATTTTACTTCCGTTTATAAGTAACTCACCTTCAATTCGCTTCGAATAACCCACATTAAATTAAATACAAATAGTTAAGTATTCGTAACAATTGTTATTAATTTTCAAAATTTAATACATTTCAGTGTTGCCCCATTTTAGATTTTTAGGAATCGGTTCTCTGAGGTCTGTGAATTAGAGCTGCAGAAAAATAGTCAAAACTTTGTATGCTACACTCGTAACTTACTAAATGGCTATAAAAAAATTAATTCCCCGTTCTGCGCTAAGAAATCCATGTCCCGAAATGAAAAATAATCTTGATAACGGCCCACAACATAGCGGTAAACGTAAGTCGTGTATCGTCTGAATTTGGATAGTGGATTTTGCACGAGATGTGCAAACATACAATAAATCTATATACATAACAAAAAAAACATTAAAAACATATATTTATCGTTTCAGACCTGTTAAAATTTTATTATTTCAGTTCATATTCAGTTCAATATAACTAGTGCTTCAGCTAAGGAGACGTAAGCAAGAAGACAAAGTTGTAGACTCTGTCAAGTTTTGGTGAAGCAGCATTTGAATGAAAAACATGTGGAAATATTAGTAGTCCAAAATCATAGTAATTCTCGAACAAAACCCAAGCTGACTCCACAGTGTTCCATTTCATTGTTTTTTCATTCAATTCAATACAATACAATTACATTATAAAAATAAATTTAACCGTAATAAGGTAACAATTATCGGTTAATTGACCTTGATTAAAATTGTAATAAATTTCAATTAAAATTGTCAATTGTAAATTTGTATGGCATCACTGAGGAGTTAGCTATTATGATCTGTGAGATAGGAAATTACAATTTTTGAGCTTACTTCAATTAATCCTCAATCGCTTCGGTCAATTTAATTATTAGGTTTCTGCGTATCTGAACGATATCCGAAAGAACCGTCCAGTTAGTAGGTTATAACACTAATGATTTTAATAACTAACTAGAGCTAAACTTTATTGTATAGTAGTACACGCTTCAAATACTTCTATTAAATTATGTCATGTTAATAACTATTAATAGTCTTATTTGAACGGTGAAAATGTATTACAAACAAAGTTAAAAGTATAAACAGCAAGCACTGTCGAACAAAGTAGAGATAATAACAATGATACCATAACCAATGCATTGGTGTAGGTATAAATAAAATCAACGAATGAAGAATGTATTATTCGTAGTCCATTAGTGTGCATTTAATTAAATGTATCGTCAACACAAACGCAAGAAAGCGGAATAGAATAAACAAGTCTAGTCGGAAGTCGTGAGAAGTGGGTGGTGCATACTATGAAAGCGGGTTTCCTCGACGTAATCGTGTATTGTTGTCGTCGTGTTGACAGAAAGCAGTGCTTAGCAACAAACTTTACGTAGTTTTCTTTAACATGCCGTAAACACTTGACTTTTACGAAAGTGATGAAATATGCGATTTTCTGTTGGCAATATTCTTACCACAGCTTATACAAAAGTTTTCTTTAACATGCCGTAAGCACTTGACTTTTACGAAACTGATGAAATATGCGATTTTCTGTTGGCAATATTCATACCACAACTTATATAAAAGTTTTCTTAAACATGCCGTAAGCACTTGACTTTTACGAAAGTTATGAAATATGCGATTTTCTGTTGGCAATATTCATACCATTACTTATATATGGTATCCCTTTTTGACAACTTGCGCTCTTCCTTCTTTTTTGTACGTGTACGCGCTTGCGTTGCTATTTGAAAATGTCACTGTAATATCATTGTTCTAATCGTAATTAAGCAAGTTAAGCTGTACCATACGCCTTTATAACTATAACTTAGTGCATATATATGTATATATGCTAGAAAAATAATTTTGCGATTTCAAACACTATTTAAATAGAATAATATTTATATTTAACACATTGTTAAACCATTTTTAAATAATTTGTAATATAATAAGATCAAAATATCGTTTTTATAACGTAACACTTATGGTCCACAGATCATGCCTCGTCAAAGAGTTGCCAGTGATATTTTTTGTTAAAATTAATTACTTAGTATAACAAAAAATCTATAATCACTAAAAAACATAAATAATCAAATTACACATAAACACACCCAATCATATTGCTCATATAATGGTAACAATTTTCAGACACAGTTAATGGCATACATTGGAAAACCTCGTACAGATTATGAGCAATTAATCCTTCAATCCCAGTACAAGATAAGTGCGATTTCCTATAGCATTTAAATTAATACCGCGTACTCTTTAAGTCTACTCTTTCAGTGGTTAGAATCGAACCTTCGGTTTACAGTACATGAATTTAAACGCAACTCCAATCATGTTTTCCTATACAAGGAGCCCAGATGCACATGCACATCCGCTGTACACATCTAGCAATGCTGTCGCCTATATAGCAACAAATCTTGATGCTTTAATGTGTTTAAAATTCGTATTACAATTCTACACTGAATTTGACAATAATAATATATAACTTCAACTGAAATATTTCTAATTTTATTAAGCAATATGACTTGTTCACCTGCTAACTTAATATTCTTGGCCGGAAAACTTTGATTGTCCAATGTAAGTATATATTAGCAAAACTACGCTCGTGAATATACGTTGCTCGTATGTACTGAATAGCTTCGATGTATTGACTAATATAGCGTCTGTGGCTCGGCAAATTAAAAGTACACTTTAAGTAAATAGTCTGTAATAAGCAAACACAATTACGGTAATTCTCATCACGTATTTCACTTGTTTAAAGTCCATCCCACAAAATAACTGTAATGGAAATGATTTCTCGAATATTCAAACGAGTTTTCTTGTCCTTGATGACACTCGTTCTTAGAACACGATTTGGAAGTAATGAGATGATACGCCATAACACGCTTCAATGCGTCAGCTTAAAGTTGAAACGGACATTTATGTGAATATCACATGAGCCGTACCGTGTTTAAATAGAATGTCTCCTTACTCGTGTCAAAATGCGTTGCTTATTCGAAGTTAAACATCACATCCGGTGGTTAGTCAGGTAGGGCGCATAATAATAAACTTTCAAAACCCGGCTTCCTTCCTCGCATCCTTTGATGCAGATTTGAGTTACGTAGAAATTCTAATCTCAAACAGTGAGTTGACATTTAATGATAATATCAAATATTGGAATGAATGCGAACGTTTACATGCAAACATGAATCATAACTTATTAATCACAGGTATAATAAATCCAAAAAAAAGTTGAATAAAGCTATCACAACGAAGAGCTGTTTAAAGTGCTCTGCAATATTACACAGTAGGTAAATTATTACGTATCCAAACCACCTTTAGAATTGCATAACACCGATGTCTGCTGCGCCAAGTTCAAAGTATTTCTCACACATTTAGTCACTTTCACGATCGATTTCTCTCAAGCTTTCCACTGTCAACTTCGCCGAAATGCAAATTAATAGTGTCTCTGCGATATGTACACTCATGGGCCTTTTTTCAACTTTAAATATGATTCTAAACATACTTTTCCTAGTGAATTGAAATGTGTATTATTTTATGAAAGCGGCGAGATATTCAACGATATATACGAGATGTACACTAACGTTAAATCAACGTAATTTTTAAAACTAACTCGTAGTCAAAATCATGACCACTATTAAATACAGAAAATTAACATAATTGATTATTAACTTAGGCATTAAAAGAAAATAATCAGATTAACTTATATTAATTAACTTTATTTGCAACTAGCGGCCCCGTCCGACTTCGGTCAGGTTGGACTATAATTATAATATAAATAAATATACATGATTATTAAAAATTTCATATTTTTTGACTTGATTGGATTATTCTAGGTGATCATTATAATTGGACCATCTCTAAAATCTCAACAGATTTATATAGTTCTATCGACTAGCGAATAAAATTATGGATGAATTTAATACAAGCCAATTTCGGATAGTAAAATATAACAGGCGAACAAAAGGCGATAAGATTAAGGTTCACGATCTTACTACCGGTCAACCGAATGAACCATCAACAGGTAGAAATACTCGCCAGGTAGACGGAAATATCTATGTTTAATCATTCTTTCTCTTTCCAACATTTTGTGAATAACTTAGAAAGATTATTTACTCATCGAAAAAATAACATTTTTTAAATCTGAAATGTACATCGCTGACGAATACATCAAAAAATGGATACTATCACAATTCATTCGTGTCACTGTAAAAACCGACTTAATCCAAGCTTGAAATGAAATTATGTGACAAAAATATTGGCACATAATAATTAATTTAAAATGCCAGTGGTAGTTTTACTTGTGGAAAGCGATTTCTTACCAAATTTAAATCAAAAAAAAAATTTGCTTGCGAATGTTTTTCCAAGGTAAAATGAAATTAATTTCATTAATACCAATTCAGACTATCCCAAATTGAAACTTGACAATTGTGATACAGTTAGTATTATTTCACTAAAAACTAGTTTGAATAGTTAGCCCACTGTCCACGAAGACCCAAAATTGACTTCTCTTCCCTTACTTATAAAGTTTTTACTTGTTAACCAAATTTCTATTTATTTAAAGGGCTAATGTTATCAGATAATACTCGTCTAATGTCAAACTTTATCAGTTAGTTATTTGTATTATTAGGTGCGCAGGAGTTGCTCACGGTACGGTACAGTTAGCCACACATTTGTTCGTGCCAGTAATACGTGCATATTTATGCGTGCCGTGTCTGCTTTAACGGTGCCACGCTAAAGTAAGGACTCCGATGAATACTTTTTACGATCATTTCCATGCTCTTCATAAATTATTCCAAACCTTTCTGTGATCAGTCTAAATTCATACACCTGTAAGTATATTTCTTTTAAAGCAGTTTTCGATGACATTGATTGTTTTAAAAATATTATCACGTCAAAGTTGATTTCATTAGCGAATTGGAAGTATTATAATATATTGTAATCAACATACGATTAAAAAAACGGGTTAACCATTATTAAATATATATTACATTTAAGAATAGATCAGTGGTCCAGTATAATCTATATTACTTTTTTTCACTAGAAACTCAAGTTACTTTTGGGTGTTACAATACGTATCCATTCACTGTTAAGTGTATGAAATACTTGTAACCCAGGTAATGACGCATAAATACCGGCTCGAAACTTTGAACTTTTTATAAAATGTGTTTATCTCTATAAAGGATATGCATCTACCGTTTGCCGACCTTATGAATTTGAATATAACTATATGTAGAGCCAATAGTGCGTTCGATTGTACAATTACGCGCATCCTTTTTAGAATGAAAGGAAATGTTGCAATATGAAGTTAACTCTTATTGTACGTGAGGTCGTTTGGACTCTACACGGTGCTTAACAAACGCCGAACAGTAAGGTGCAATCATAAGTGTTTTTTGTCTAAGTTGCAGGTGAGATGCGGTAAAACTTTATGAAAAAAATCTCCCTACCTACATAAAATCATTTTGGCCTTTTCTGAGAATGTTTTTTAAGTACCCACCTTCTGTAAGGTTTTATAAACATATCTTAGTAGTTAACTATGAAGTGTTTCTAACATTTTAACTTTTAAACTTTTATTTTAAATTTAAATTTATTTTATAAATATAATTACCTAAGTAATTATCTGCAACATTATTTGTTTGAATTGCTTATAGTAATGTACCTAAATATTTTTGAGCGTTTCAAATTGGTGCTGCAAGAATAATCTATATCAATATTAAGTCATTTGAACAAAGTTCAATCAAATAAACGTATAAACAAAATAAATACATAAATATTATTTTATTATAGTATACTCTCAAAAACGAGCAGCATAACCTGCAGGAATTTATTAATTAATAACACAAAATTACCTGTATACTGCTGCGTTTTACTTCAATATACAGCCAGTTATCTGTTGAGAACGCTATTGCCATTAGAGCAGCGGCGACGATCGCAGTAATGGTCGCTATAGACAAAGTTACTGCTGAGCAAGGCATTTTTATAAACTTCAAGATGCAGTAGGATAGAAGAAATAATAAGTTACGATCACTATCACAACACTGTTCTAAAGTTCACCTATACAGCATTTTTGTAAACACTTAACGGAACGAGGAACACGACAGCACTCTCACAAATATAATAAAAATCATATGAATGCGGTCATCGCCTGCAGCGTACCGAGTCCGCGCGCGAGACTTCTTTGCCTACTTCGCTTACTTAGCTCTGCCTGCCTTCCTACCTTGCCTTGTCGAGGTGCCGCTCTCTTACGGATGTGAAACTTTCGAAAGCGATCCAACTCCTCCAAGTGGCGGGAATGCAAATTAAAAAAACCGGTTTTGTGATACCAGATCAAAATTTATTTCTGATTTGGGAGAATGTCACGTAATTGTTATACAGTATAAATAAAGAAACTACCCTTACAATAGCAAACTTAATTGAAAATGGAACAAAATTATAGCATTGACATTTGATTTATTATAGTTAAGATTGTTGAATTTCTTATGATATCTCGATATTATGTCTATACATTAGGTCAGTATTATGAAATTTATTATATATGGATGTCGGTGATAGAAATAAAATTTAATTGCATTTGTACATAAGAAAACATACAAATTGCGCAAATTTCAAGTTTGTAAAAATAAACGTACTCTTTTTAAATCTGTAATTATTACAATGATCAACCTTGTTGTTCAACATTAAATTAATTTAGCACACTACAAACTTCTTCACAAAAAAATAAAACAACATATTTATAAATCTCCTTATTCGGAAGAGGATTAAATATTATTTAATACGTTTGCATTGATAATCTACATCGCAGTAGTTTATTTAGTTTAAATATAGCAATATCATTCATGTACCGTCAAAAAAACTAAAAGCTGTCAATTGTCACTGTCACATTACGACTGACATCAAATGTAATGTAGGTATTAAAAGAAAGGTAGCTTTTATTTAAAAATCCAAACCAATCAACAAATAGGTATTCTGATTCAATTTTAATTTATAACGAATTAAAAAGTGGAAAAATTTAATAAATGTGATTATGGCGGAATCTGCAAATGTCGAAAAGTACGACGATGTATTAACATCAATTCTAGTAAATGAAAAGTCTATACTTGGTTTTTTATCAACGATATTCAACTTTCTTGCTAGACGGTAAGTTAATCCAACATATATTAACAGCTGGTTAACGAGCAAATTAACCACTTGATGGACTGTGGTTACTGCCGATTATGGATATTCATACAATCAAAGCATCACCGCCTTGATACGAAGCGAAAACTAAGTTTTTAAATGCCTGGATACTGTAACCGAAACACTTCAAAAATTTTTCACGGTTGATTCTACTGATGGTTTATCACCATTACAGTTACCACAAATATTGTCGCAATTAAACTTAGTGGTCCAAAGCTCTGTAAATTCCAACAAGAGGGTGCTAACCCCATTGCACGCCTCACAGTAAGTACAGAAATGAGCTCCCCTTCCATTAGGATTTCCAAAAATTAAATGTAATTTTTTAACAGTTTTATAGAAGATAGGAAAACATTGTATAATCTTATAGTCACCTGATTTTCTTTGTTGAGTTAACATCAACAAAATATTTATTTTTATTTCAAATCTTCGTATAAAAATACAAAACTATATACTTAAAATTGACAAGAATGACTTGAAATGACTCATTTAAATGATTTGAAAGTCCTATACAAGAGCTTTGATTTCGCCATCCACTGAGCACCTGTTGTCCATTAGGATGGACATCAAGCAAGAGAGGTTTGCTTCAACACAAGGCCCATACACCACACCACAAATACAAAAATATATTGTATGCCAAATTTAATCCATGTACAATACAATTGATTTAGTTAGTTGTAATATATTATGCTCTAAATATATGTTTTATTAATCAAATTACAGAACTGATTTCTATTATGTTCCCGATGGCCAGTATCAAAATATGGGATTTCCACCTGGAGTTGCCGAGGAGTTAGTTATAAAAGTTCTGAGAAGTTGTGACCCCAAGAACTATTATACACTAAATGGAGAAAATGCTGTAAAGACTGTAGATTTAAATAATGAAATCATGTGTTCAACTGTTGCCCAAGAAGTGGAAGTAGTTGCAGAAGAGGATAAAATAGGAGATACAGAAAACAATGAAGTTGAACAAGTAACAGAAAGTTTGAAGAACCAGTCTGTTTCTGATATAGCATCTGTTAAGCCAGCATTTCCAGAAGACTCTAAGCCTCCAATAATACCTACTCAAAGGAATAGCGAATCTTACAATGGGGCAATTAGAGAAAAATACTCATGGTCACAAAATATTATGGAACTTGGTTGGTGACACCTAAATATATTATTGTTACTATATTGTTCAGTAGTCTGTTTGTCGGTGATTCTGAAAAATTTTTCTTTCTTTTATCATTTAAAGATTATAAAGTCCAAGAAGAATATGAAACCTTCCTGTTTAACATCATTATTTAGGGGTGCATCCAACTCCATATTGCTTTTTGATTCAAGAAAAAACAATAAGAGGATAGAATACCGATAAATTTAAATTAAAATTTGCTTGTATATACATTTTTATCACAAACTACTGTTAAAGGCTTTGCAATAATAACACATGCTGAAATAAATTAAGTTACTTTGTTTTACTACACTTGGGAAGTACTGTTCAATATATTGGTAGCAAAAAGTAGGTAAAGAAAAGTACAGGAGAACTCAAAATATTACTTTAAATGGAAAGCATTGCCAAAATCTGTTGGCCAGGAACATATTTCCTCACAATTTAAGGCAGCCAATGCTTATCATGATGTCTAAAACTGAAAATATTATCTGTACATGTTTATTTTATCTGAGATAAAATGGTGCTATCAACAATGTAACCTAAAATAATGTAGATTTTTTATTCCAGACATAACTGTAAAGTTACCTTTTGAAGTCAAATCTGCAAAAGATCTCAAAGTAACAATCAACCCAGGTGACATTTGCGTTATGTGTCGAAATGGAGATATAATTATAAAGGATTCACTCCCATATAAAATTAAAACTATTGATAGCTTTTGGAGCATAAGTGAAGGAAGATTGCTGATTCATTTAGGTGAATTATTTTTTTAAATGTGTATCATGTGGCTTCATCTATCCTCAACCTTCAAACCAGTAAATATCCCTGGGATAAGCAGATAAATGGCCAGGGAGTCTAGTACTTTCTGTTGGAGGTTACTAGGCCAATATGTTTAGTTCTGATGTTAATCATGCATGGTGATAAATTCAAATACAAAAATCATTTAATAATGGAGGTCATTTGGAAATGCTACTACTTAATAAATATTTAAAATCACTTGCTTAGGTGAACGAAAATATTGTGAGGGAACCTGCACACCTGCGAGTTATCCATAATTGTCTCAAAGGTATGTGAAGTCTGCCAATTGCACTTGTCCAGCGTGGCAGATTATGGCCTGAACCTTTCTCATTGCGGGAGCAGACCTCCCAGCAATGGGACGAATATGAATTGTAATGATGATGATGTGCTTTAAATGTCATTTGAAAGTTCCAAGAGTTATCACATATCAACTTTGGAACCTCATATTTAAAGTATTATAGTCACAGAGAAAACAATACCCTAAAAAAATTAATAAAAAATCTGTCTAAAATTGTTACGACGCGGCTAGTATATCGGCTCGGCCGGCGAAAATCTATTATAACCTATTATATAATCTATTATATTTAGACTGCAGCTATCCGTAACCTTTTTATCGGAGTCTGTTATGGTTACGGATATATTTTTATTTCGGATACCCGAGTTTCGGTTACGGTTACGGAGTTCCATAACATCCCTGCCTTGTTCTTGGTTGTGACTATGCATCAAGATTAACGTATATATATATGAACAGTAGTCATCAACTAACATTAAGTGGTCTGCTGTTTATTTTATTTTTTTATGTTAAAAGCCGACAAACGAGCAGACGAGCCACCTGATGGTCAATGGTCACCGTCGCCCATGGACATCAGCAAAACCAATAGTATCACTGATGCGTTGTCGGCCAGGAAATGAGAAGGTAAGAAAGAAAGAACTAGTTCCCAAGCACCCAGCCGGAACACAACGAATCGTTTGGCGGCTGACTCAAGCAGGAGGGTGGTAGCTAGCCAGGCAGGCTTCACGGAAAGATAATAATTCCACTAATAATATTAATGACTTAATAATAAGACTGATAATATAATCATTACGCGAAGCCCTACCACCAAGCAGGCCGGCTTCTGTCGCCTCTTACGACACCCTTTTCTTCCAGCATGGGATTGGGGGGAATATTCTAGGCCGCCTCAATACGGCAAAATTGTTTGTATGACATAAAAAAAAATATTATTTTATTGAATATTTTTTATAAACTTTGACATTATATTTCAGAAAAAGTTAAGGAGCGCTGGTGGGATAAATTTTTGGCTAATGAAGAATCAATCGATTTAGATAAAATAGATTGTTCAAGGCCCCTACACGAACTACCAGAGGACCACATTGCAAAGGTAATTTATTCTTAGATGTGCATGTACATAAGTAATATTGTATGGTATTAGCATTTAAAACATACAATCTAATTAGTTTAAAAGTGATCATAGCTGTCTATGGATATTTGTCTGTAGCAAAACCGAATAACAATATTTAAATCGCTTGCTGTATAGTAAGCAGATTCAAGAAAAATCAAGTATTTTGGTGCTTGTCCTTCTCAAGATAAATAGCAGAGAATCTACATAATCTTACATTATGTAGGACAGAGCAAAATTTCAAAGCCTCCAGCATAGAAATAATTTTTAACCACTATAATTTTAGGTAAGAGAATTGCAATGGAATGAAGAACAAAAAATTAAAGGATTACCTACAAGTGATGAAATACGCAACATAGAAATACTCAAGAAAGCTTGGAATGCTGATGGATCTCCCTTTAAGGGCCAAGAGTTTGACCCGAGTGTACTACATAAAAACTAATCTCAACATATTATTGTTTGTAAACCTTTATGTGTAAAATATACTATGTGTCGGCAGTCTTTATTTTTATATTTCAAAATCCGGATAATACATATTTCTCGGCTATTGTCATAAAACGCATGAATTAATGTTAAAAATATAATTAGAACACAAAATTGTTCAACATTGAATAATGTAGCACGCTCCACACTTCTTCAAAAATAACGAATAAACAACATATTTAAAAATCAATCTAAAAATCCCGTTATTCATGTTGGCAAGTTTACATAGTGGAGGACAGCACCATTGCAAGCGACTCAATATGGAAGGTCTACCGTCATATTGGTAAGGATATGAGCTCCTATAAAAGGGGCAACGCATTGTGTGCCCAATGCGCTTCTTAGACCGGGAGGTCTGAGAAACCGGCCGACCCGATCCCAGTGATCTTAGGGCTTCCCAAGGACGATGTATTTTCCACCTGGGAATGGCTTATATTTCCCCGACCTCCCCCGCCTACTGCCGATAGCAGGGAGGCCCCTTATAATGAACGCACCCGACATGGGTCCATTCGTAGGACTATTCCTGGAGGCAATGTCCTCTTTCTTTAAAATGCCTCTCGACGAGAAGACATTCATAAATCACTTTCGGGCTCTTCAGCCCTAGTCAGTCTCCTCCCGAAAATGGCTCATTGAGTCAGACGGCAAGCGCAGTAAGCTCCTCACTAAACGAGTCTGAAAGGCGACCCATTAAGGCAAACCTTCCTTCCCGTCTCCCTCTTCAGCCTCCAATCGCCCTCCTCTAATGCCCCTTGACCTTGTCCCGTCCCCACAAAATGCAGGGCCACACCGCCAGTCCTTGTTAGGAGTAAGACTAAGTGGCAACAAGTTACCAAGTTGTTCTCCGACACCCAGGTGCATTTCATCCATGCCACCAATACTAGTGAAACATCCGCGTAGTCGTCCCGTCTACAGACAACTTCTGGGCCCTAACCAGGCTTCTGACTGTTCATAAGATACCATTTCGCTCCCCTATCGTCTCCCCTATGAGCTTCCCAATAAAACAATTCAAACTGACCTCGTCAGTCAGGGCATCCTGGGCGAGTAAGTACATAAAATGTACAGCCGCACCGGGAAGCAATACCTTTTGGTTTTAGCCATCCTTTCCAATACTCCTGAGGCTATATTTCACCCGGCGGCAAATTTCACAATAAATAAAAAAAATATATTTTGTAAAAATAAAAAAAATAAGTTTTTATCGCAACTACAAATTCAGACCAATTGAAAAAAGCACGGAATTTTTCATTAATTATTCTGTGACGCATTTGGGGAATCCCCTTTCTTTGAATGATAATTTGTAGCGACTGGCAACGGTGTCTATACTGGCTCAGAGATTCCCCGTATTTTATTTTTCACTTGGACTGTTTATGACTAATCAGCGAGAATGACTTCTATTACTTAGGTATATATTAAGTTCAATATTGTTTATTACGTACGTTTAAGTCCCTTTAAGAAAGTACGTGATCCATCTCACATTACTTCGGATCGTATTTATATGTTTTTATATATATTTGTAAAATCTAACCTCTATAATGCACAATAATGATGACTATTCTTGCCGCAAAGTTCTCTACAATTAATCTAGGTAATGTATAGTAGACATTAAATTGAAATACCTAAACAACAGGGCGGCAAAATTGTATTCCGCCCCAGGCAGCCGACATCCACGCTACGCCACTGAGCTACATGCATTCGAATTAGGTATAAGTGCGTGTACATAGTCAGTGTATCGAATAATAAAGTGTATTTAATACGAGGTGTTCTATTTTAAGTTAACATTCGAAATTAAATTAAATATTACTTAATACGTTTGCATTGATACATCAACGTAGTTTAATAATTTTTTTTGCACCCATACAATGAGAAAGGGCTATTAATTTTTACTCGTACTTCCATTCGCTATCGTATCAGTGTAAAGGAAGTTCAGTGACTTAAAAAATATGAAAACAGCGAACAGAAATAGACTACACACACGATACACGATAATATCCTTAGTGAATACTAAAGATAAAATAAAAAAAACTGATGGTATTCTCAAATTTATACCTTCTAAAAACATTTTCAATTGTAGGGTATGGCTAAAGCCCTGATAAAAATATATAAAACCTGCATAAATTTAATTTTTTCTTTTATTTCTACGTGTAAGGAATTAGGAATATTTTCTCCCCGGATTTAGGGACTTCGCTTCGATTTTTGGGGAATTAGTAAAATGGGTATTGGCAACCATGATAAAGAAGCTCTTATTTAAAAATCAAAACCGATCAATAACTAGGTACCTGCGCATTCTGGTTTAACTTTGATTTATAGCGAATCAAAAAATGGAAAAATTTAATAAATGTGATAGACAGAATCTGGAAATGTCGAAAAGTAGGACGATGTTTTAAGATCTATTATAGTAAACGAAAAGTCTATACTTGGTTTTTTATCAAAGATATTCAACTTTTTTGCTAAACGGTAAGTTAATACAACATAATTATATTTTATAGCAACAGCTAGCTAACGAGCAAACTGGCTTCTTGATTTTCTGTGGTTACTGGCGCTCATGGGTATTCATAAAATAAAAGCATCACCGGCGCGGTACCGCCTTGATACGAAGCGAGGGTTGGCTATAGATTTCCAGAACCTACTTAATTTTAATGATGGTTTGAGAGGGACCTTGTCGGGGTTCAGCTTGAACCTATTAGATTATTTATAGATCTAGAAAATGAGTTTTGATTTAGTTATGATAATAATAAGTTCCACTACAATTGTGCATAATTAAACGCAATTTCGGTAAATTTTGGAGTTCTCAAAAATAAGTAAAATAATATGCATTTTCTAGACGTGGAATTTTGTGCTAAACCGGTTTTCTATATTTTTACTTGAAGCAAAACCAAATATCTGGGTACAGTAACTGAAACACTTTAAAAACATTTAACTTATTGGTCCAGAGATCTTTAAACTCCAGCAGGAATGTCTTAACCCCATTCCCAACCCTCACAGCAGGCTAAAAAACAATATCCCTTCTCCAAAATTAAATTTTACTTTTAACAATTCAAAGTGTACTGTTTTGTTGAAAATAGGAAATTATTATGTAAAATAATATAACATATAATTAGTCACATATTTTTTATGATTGAGTATAAAACAAACAAAATTATTTTTTAAATTTCAAATGTATGAAAATAAAATTACAAAACATTACATTATTAAAAAATCCTATGAAAGGAGAGCTGTTTGCCGCAGTTACACAAAATGTACTCTGTGCTGTTGCCCACTGAATGCATGTTGTGCTGTTGCCCACTGAATGCCTTGATGGACATTAAGTAGAGGAGGTTGGCTTGGACACAAGGATGTAGCTCAATAAAAAAAAATATAAGCCAAATTTAATCTACCACACAACGGTTTTTGATGACCCCATAGCCCAGTTGGTAGTGACCCTGCCTGCCGAGCGAGGGGTCCCGGGTTCGATTCCCGGCCGGGGCAGACATTTATGTGACAGATAAATGTTTGTTCTCGGGTCATGGGTGTTTGTGATGTCATATAAGTGTATGTCCATGCCACCCGCAACTCAGGGAATCCTAGTGCAGGGGTGTGAATGTGTAAACGTTTATTTATTTTATTTATTTAGTTGTGAAGTGTGATGATCTAAAAACATATTTTATAATCTAAATTACAGAACTGATTTGTTATGTTCCAGATGAACAGTATGAAAATATAGGATTCCCACCTGAAGTTGCTGAGGAGCTGGTTATAATAGTCCTGAGAACTTGCAACCCTAAGAACTCTTATACACTTCATGGAGAAAATGCTGTAAAGGCTATAATTTAAATAATTATACCTTGTATTCAACTGTTGCCCAAGAAGTGGAGGTAATTGCAGAAGAGAATAAAATGGGAGATACAGAAAACAATAAAGTTGAAGAAGTAATAAAAAGTTTCAAGAACCAGTCTGTTTCTGATACAGCATCTGCTAACCCAGAACTTCCAGAAGACTTTAAGCTTTCAATAATACCTCAGCAAAGGAATAGTGAATCCTACAATGGTGCAATTAAAGAGAAATACTCATGGTCTCAAAATATGATGGAACTTGGTTGGTAACACATAAATAAGTTATTTTTATCATACTGTTCAGTTGTCGGTTGGTTAGTGATTCTGAAATATCTAACCCTGTATCAGAATTCAAGTCCATTGCAGGATATTATACTATTTAGGCTTCATTCCTATGAATTCAACTTCTTATTGTTTTCAGATTCAAGAAAAAATAATAAGAAGAGAATACCAATAAACTTAAACTGAAATTTGCTTTTATACACCCTGTTATCAAAAATTACTGTTTATTTCTTTGCAATATTACATGCAATGCATAACATGCTGAAATAAATTGAGTTACTTTGTGTTTTTACACTTGGGAAGTACTATCCAATATCATTGTAGTAAAAAGTAGGTAATGAACAGTAGAGTGGAACTCAAAATATTACTTTAAATGGAAGACATTGTCACAATTTGTTGCCCAGGGCCATATTTCCTTGCAATCTAAGGCAACCAAAGCTTGTCATGATATCTGAAACTGAAAATATCTCTGGATGTTTATTTTATCTGAGATACAAAGGTGCTATCAACAATGTAACCTAAAATAATGTAGATTTTTTTTCCAGACATAACTGTACAGTTACCTTTTGAAGTCAAATCTGCAAAAGATCTCAAAGTAACAATTAACCCTAGTGATATTTGCGTTATGTGTCGAAATGGGGATATAATTATAAAGGATTCACTCCCATATAAAATTAAAGCTTTTGAAAGCTTTTGGAGCATAAGTGAGGGAAAGTTGCTGATTCATTTAGGTGAGTTATTTTTTTTAAATGTGTAAATGTGTATAAGGGGTTTCATCTATCCTCCACTTTCAAACCAACAACTATGCCCCAGGAAAGAAATAAATGAGGCCAGGGAGTCTAGTACCTTCTGTTGGAGGTTACTAGGCCAATATGTTTAATTCTATTGGTATACATGCATGGTGATAAATTCAAATTTAAAAATCATTTAATAATTTAGGTATTTTGTAAATACACTTTTTTTGCTTCTATTACAAACTCCAAAAGGTGCTTTAACGTTGAGTAGAAGAAGCAACAAAAGACACTCCCAACACATCTTTTATATATTCACACTTACCATACTGTCCTTTAACTACAGTAAGTGTCGTGTGTCGTGATACGGTAACTAAAAAAGAAAAACGAACTAGACGGAGGTTAGATAGATTAATCTACCACTGGCTTGTCGACGGTTTCTCCCCGCCACCGCAGTTTCGCCGTGACCACGATCCATGCAACTGGGTCGAAATATTGACAACAAGTAAAAACGTATCTTGAGTACCCGCTACTTAATGAAATGTATTCCGCGATGACATTATTTAAAATCATATGTTAACAAACATAGCCTCGCTTCCTTCTTGGTCGAGAACATGTTGACTATGCCTTAACACCGCAGTAGCACCACCAGCAGTAGCAGTAGCAGAGCAGTAGTCACCAACTAACATGTTGTTGTCTGTTGTATGACATAAAAATATTTACTTTTCAGAAAAAGTTAAGGAGTGCTGGTGGGATAAATTTCTGGCTAATGAAGAACCAATTGATTTACATAAAATAGATTGGTCAAGGCGCTTACACGAGCTACCTGAGGAGCACATTGCCAAGGTAATTTTTTTTTGTGTATGTGGAAGTAATATGATGGTATGGGATTAGTATTTAAAACATGTATAATTAGTTTAAAGTTATCTTTGTTATCTATGGACATTTATCTGAAACAAAACCAAATAACAATATTTTAATCAGCTCACTGTTTAGTAAGCAGGTTCAAGAAAAAATAGAGTATTTTGTTGCTTTCCTTCCCAAGATAAATAGCAGAGAATCTACATAGCCTTTCATTATGTGGGATAGAACAAAATCTCAAAGCTCCACTATAAAAATAATTATGATCACTGTAATTTTAGGTAAGAGAATTGCAATGGAATGAAGAACAAAAGAGGAAAGGATTACCTACTAGTGATGAAATTCGCAACAAAGAAATACTCAAGAAACCTTGAAGTGCTGATGGATCTGCAATTAAGGGCCAAGAGTTTGACCCAAATGTACTACATAAAAACTAATCAAACATTTTACTGTTTGTAAACCTTTATTTAAACAATATATATGTATCGGCACCCTTTATTTTTATATTTCAAAATCCAGATAATACCAGCTTCCCAACCATATGCTGTTCTTCCATTAGTTTGTGTGCTTCCTTTAAGTTAGCGGCGTTTATTGGTGATAAAACTTTAGCCAGAGTTGTTTTCAATTTTCCATTTTCTAACATTTTCGAAATAATACTTAAAATCTCCTGGTGTCTATGTTTGTCATGAGTATTATATTTAATTCTTGTAAACATCATTTCAGATACCAATGTGATACTTTTGTCTTTCAAAGGTTTCAAGTCAACCAAGCCAGAACTGTCAACTAGAAGACAGATTTTTCCTTGTGGCTTGATAATTTGCATCATGGCATTCCAATAAGGATAAGGATTGTAGTTGGCCATGATAAAATCAACACCGTCGTTTAAGTGATTGTCATTCAACTGTGACAATAGGTCAGTTGAATGATTCAGCACAATGTCAGCGCCATGTTTAAGTGAGAATGCTTTACTTTCTGACCTTGACACTGTTCCAATTACCTTTAAGCCCAAATTCTTAGCCATCTGTGAAGCTACAGAACCTACACCACCAGCACTATTGATAATTAACAAAGTTTTGCCTCTATCATTTTCGGTTAGCATTAACCGGTCAAATAGAGCTTCATATGCTGTAATGGCAGTTAAAGGCATCGCTGCAGCTTGTTCAAAGGTAAGGTTACGTGGCTTGGGGGCTACTAGAATCTCATCGAGGGCCACATATTGAGCGTTAGATCCATTACGTCTCATGTCGCCTGTGAAAAATACTTCATCGCCTATGTTGAGAAACTTTGACTCTATTCCTTTATCGACTACAATGCCTGCTCCGTCCCATCCTAAGATTCGCGGACTCGATTCAACGTTTGGTTTGGGCGCGCGTTGTTTTGTATCAATAGGGTTAACTGCAGTTGCTTTCACTTCTACTAGAACATCGGTTTTTCGTAACGTCGGTAAACTCACCTCCACATCTAATAAACTATCAACATCGGAAATAGGCAAGTACTTGTACAGTCCTGTTGCTCGCATTACTTTCGGTAAATTCACCATTTTTGCTAAACTTTTTCCAATGTCTGCGTTTATACAAGTGATTAATGTTAACAAAACGACACTACGAAGTTTCATTTTAAGTTGTTTGACATTATGAGATAAAGAACAGAGATTAATGATTAGTTATGTTGTGATACGCTATCATCATAGTAGTCTAAAAATGTAAACATTAATTAACAAAATATTTATATGTATAATATCATTATGTTTAATTATCTGTATATTAGTGACAATGAAGAAACAGAACAGAGACAAAGCTTATAAGAAGCGTACAAAATGTTTACCTATTCTAGTAGGGTTGCTACAGGAGTATAAAATGGAATAAACAAAACGTTATCTGCTATTTATTATAAGTATGAATAAGTTTTTTACAAATTACTTATTCAAATTTTTTTTCAATTATTGATTGTGCCTTATATTTGTATGGTAAATTCAAAATCTAAAAAAAGTTTTTTTTTTTTAATAATCCAATGAAAACACTCGGATGGCATATCAAATTTACATTCTTGCATACGTTTTAGTTCTATTCATTGGTATAGTTTTGGTATTGATCGTGAATAATTTAGTGGTTTTCTGTACTATGTTGCACAACACAGAATAAGTAGGTATTGTGAAATGGACATTGACAATATCGCAGTTTTTGAAAATACAAAAATAAATTTTTCTACTTCCGTGCGGTACAAATACAGCTAATTATTTGTATTGCTCATGGCTAACGGACTTTTGTTTTCAATGTCATTATTGAAATTCGACGACGTCAAAATTTATGTAACACAATACAAGATAGGTATATATGCATTATTTATATCAAATCGATATATTTGAACTTTTCTCATGTTTCTACAAATAGAGAGAGTTGCAGTTTCGCTTACGGTTTACCTGTGTTAGACTGTGTACCAACTCGCAAATCAACTCGTGTAGCAGCTCACTAGCCTATTTCGTGTTCATCAGACATGACTTTATGATATACCTATTTGACCGTTCGCTTGACTCGTCCATTTCACTGTCCTGTCTCAAAACTATTCGGACTATTTTAGAGCAAAAACTAATGCATTCCAAAAATAATTAACTCTACCCAGTGACAGATTTTAATGAAGAGGCCCTAGGCTATTACACTTATGAGGCCCGTTAAATCCTCCGGATATTAATAAGTCTGTTCGAATCTACACCAAGCTGCACTTTATTTATGCAAGAATAAACCAAAACCTCAGTAGCATAAAGGCACGTCAATATATTCCATAGTAATCGGTGAATTATGAACTATACACTTTGGTGCATTCTAGTATAGATAGAAAGTATATAAACGCTGCCTGACGTGCGAAGGATCCCGGGTTCGATTCCCGGCCGGGGCAAACATTTATGTGACAGATAAATGTTTGCTCTCGGATCATGGGTGTGTGTGATGTCGTATCTGTGTATGTCCATGCCAGCCACAACACAGGGAATCTTAGTGCGGGGGCGTGACTGTGTGAACGTTTATTATTTATTATTATTTTGATGTTGAGCTGCAACTAGACAGCAATATACCACAGTTGTACAGTCGGTTATTATGTCTATTCAATAAGAATATAAAAAGAATAAATAAAACAATGTCTCCTTCAAATGTTCGTAGGTACATTTATTCTAAATGTTTAGATATGCTAGTTTAATGCATGACGTTGTCAATATTTATAATGCGTAATACATAATGTCATACTCTAATACATTTTAACATCGTACAAGCAGATCGTAATATATCACAGAAAGGCGTAACGATTCGCAACATGCAAAAGAATATTTAATAAGTTAACATTTTGGTATTCATAAATTTCAACAATTCATAAATTCAAGTTGGTCTGTACACTGGTGCATAATGGATTGGATTATAGTTTTTTGTGTAAAAAAAAAAACTATGGAAGGCTTACAAATATTTTTAAATATATCTATACTGAATTTTATGTCAATCAGGTTTTAAATGACTTAATACGGTGTGTTACTTTCTTTAGCGTTGTCTTTGGATGAACCAAGTGTTCCCACATGAGTCACTACAGTACCCAAAGCTTTTAAATGGTCTAATAGTTACGACGTTGCTTCGTCAAAGACTTATCTATTGCAGCATTTCTGAAATAGATGCCGTGGTTCCGGAGGTGACCCTCAGCATACACACAAACTCACAAAATTCGCAGTCCCCCGTTATAACATTAGTATAGATAGGTCAAATTCAACCAAAAATATTATATTTATTCGCCATAGAACAACATTACCCATACGATAATAATATACCAGATACGAACTAGCTAAACAACTGTTTTATTTATTCGTCCTGAAATTAATTAAAAAAAAATGATTGTTTCAATGGTATTGATTTGCACGCTTTTCATATCAAGTTGCAAAACTCGGAATTACTCAGATATTTGTTAACACGGTTAATCTTATATTAATCTCGCCAAGTAAATACGTAAACTTTTATGTAAATAGTTTAATTCTTAGTTTTGTTACAGGTACAATGTTTTTATTAACGATATCATGTACCTACTTGACTGAATATAATATAATAGACTTATGTATCACTAATGTAATGAAAGGTATACAATTATATAATTAAATCTAATAATTGTACATTCAATAAAATGACTAGAACACGTCGTGCATCATATCCGTGATATGTCCTGAATGATGAATGTTTTGCAATAAGGACATGACTTTTAAAATACTGACTCGTTTGTACTTTCACATTTACGTATTTCGAATACGATCTTGCACATTTTAATAAGAAGAATTTATTTAAATAATTGTGATTAAATAATTAAAATTGTCATATTGGTGTTAGATAAATTGTTCAAAGTGTGGTTAGATATGGGCGTGTTTACGGCGCGTATCTATTAGACAGTTTTTATATCTATATTCAAACCACACATGAAATACTACAGAAGGAAATTATTAAAAAAGTTACAAATTGTTTAGCAAACTCAAGCGCGAACGTCAGGGCGGATCGTTCCGTAACTGTACCGAAATTACTAAATTTCGAATCACACAGATTAAAATCACATTAACAAGACTACCGTAATAAGTACTAAGATTCATTTAACAGTTGAAAAATATTAAATGGTTAAACTGAATTAAAATTAATCACTCACTCACTGTGACAACACTATACCTACACAATGACTACATTGTGTGTTATTTTCTAAGATTATAGCGACCACGAGTGGCGTTTTTTACACTTATAACTAAACTATACGCGCCGTAAATACTCCCAATCCAGACCTTACTATGAACATGGCGTTATAAAATATTTATTTTTAACATGGCCCTGCAGACGATAGATTTTAATATTATATATTTAATAAATGTGTTTAGAATAGTATGCAGGTGTCGTTGTATCGAGTACTAGCGGCCCGTCCCGACATCGTTTAGGAACAACACTTAATTATTATACATAATACACTTGATATATAGCCTGTGTCCATCCGGAATAATATACTTTTCAAATGATAAAATATTTAATAGGTGCGTGATCCCCAAGATTACCTTCCGCATATACACAAACTCACAAAACTCGCACACTCTCGTTATAATATTAATATAAATTAGTATAGATAACACACTCTTGCCAAGGTTTGTCATGGAATGGTGCTTTCCCCAAAAACCTGCCTTATTTTTACTAGTTATATTAACAAGTATTTCTGCTTAATATAAATACTCCCACAATACTATTATCCAAGGATGTTATGGAGCTCCGTAACCGTAACCGAAACTATCGGATATCCGAAATAAAAATATATCCGTAACCGTAACAGAATCCGATAAAAAAGTTTCGGATAATTTCGGATAGAGGTAGAGTCTAAATAAAGCACATTATGATTCGTTTTCGCTGACCGAACCGTATATTAGATAGTGTTTATTATTTAATTTATTTTTTCTATTATTATAATAAATACCACATAAAACCTAAAAATAAAGTCAAACCTTGTATATACATTATATATTTTTTCCAAGTCGTAAATAATCTAATATCCGTAACCGAAATTATCCGAAACAATCGGATAATCCGAAATAATTTCGTATCCATAACCTTAACCGAAACCGGTAAAATAATTTTCATATATCCATATCCTTATCCGGATCCGAAATTTCATATCCATAACATCGGTACTACTATTATCTGCTACCGTTCATTGCCACCCGCCACCGCGAGCCGCCAATGAGCGTGTGGTAGGTGCGAGTTGCGGTTTTAAAATAACTAATTCGCGAAATTTAAATAACTATACATTTTGTTGGTACGATTTTAATATTAACTATACGAAATTAGCATTTTTTAAAGAGCTCATTGGTACGGTTGCCAGATCTGTGAAACGTCATGTACCTATTAAAATTATTAATGTGATTGTTTCATTTATTTATTCACTTCATTAAATCATTCTTACTTAATATCATCCCCATTACAGAAGATATAGTTCTGTTCATTCTAACTTCGCTTATGTAGAATTACCTTTTTATACCGAACATAATCGATTATTTTAGCCCTTTATTTTAAATGAAACAACCAAATTGAATCTGGTATTAATAAAACTGAATCATTCAATACACAGCAAAGCTTGAATTTCTGATCTGTTCTACCAAATTGAATTCATTTGGTGAGCCGTGAATACCATCTATTGCACAGCATACGCGCAGATATCGTGAGCTCCAGTGCATTCCACACTGGGGCGGTGGGTGGAGTCCCAGATCCCGGGGCCGCAGCGCTGGCACATGCCGGCCAGGGTGCATGGGATCCGCACCAGCTGCCGGAACTGGTGAAGAAGACCGCGCGCTTTCCGGAGTATCAGCCGCCCGTCCATGTACATAGCTGGAACAAACACATTACTCTATTGTGTGTCGCCCTCCTTCTATCGGAGTAATCAGATTAAAGACAATATTCCACCACGCTTATTAGGGTAGTACACACTTGAGAAAATTGCGTAGAACACATATATGTGGAAGTTCAATTTTACACTTTACATGACATTTGCATGGAAATAAATAACGTTTCTTTCATTATATAATCAGTATGACAACGACAAATATTTAAAATATATAAAATGTAGGCGCAAGTAAAAACAGCAAGAATTTATGCAAGGAAACGCACTCGACCTACACCGAGAATTGAAACGGGGTCGCTAAACATAATAAAGCCTTTCAACTCACCCAAGGAACTGAAGTGCAATAGCATCTCGTCAGTATTGAGATCCTGTGCGATGACGTCGTCCGCGTACACCGCGATGATAGCCAGGCACAGAAACAGATGGAAGTAGTCCGTCTGGTAATTCGCCCAGCACGCCTCCCACATGCGCAATGCTACCGCTTCCGTGAACTCTCGCTTAAAGCATCTGTAAGTCGTATGTGGTATCTAAGTACTTTCCTAAGAAAATGTATGTAATTTTTGCGTATAAAAAATATGCTATGTTTCCGTAATTGTTACTGAACAGTGGTAGCGCATTAAATTGAAAGAAAATAATTTCAAGTTATGACCCATCTCTTTCCCTCAAAATAAAACTGTGTTAAGTTTTTATGCTAGTGATAAATTTACAAAAGAATCCAGCGGTGGCAGAATAGTAGTTCCATAGCATCGACGTGTTTCTCCAGATGCTTGTAAAAGTGCGGCAACATTAACCTTATCAGTTCACGTAAGTAGCTCTGTAAACATGAAACAGACAATCAATCACTGGTGAACATAATTTTTTTTTCTAATAAATATAACTGTGTCCAAGTATCTAACACCAAGTTTATCGAAGTTAGAGTTGGGTTTTAAAATTACATAATATAAGATACATAATTTGTGAGATCATTTTTGTCTCACGCACATCCTCACCAAATTATTGTCCATGTCGTTGTCAGTTGGAGTACACACGAATATAGCACGTTGCATTAGCCCCACAAAGCACCAAAAAGCCTCTGCTTCGCATTTAACCTCACAAAGAACCGGTGCAAGAAGATCACTCATCCCTTGTGTGTAGCTGCGGACAGAGAATACCTAATTTAAAACCACTATGCAATAATGAAAACACTAGCACCTAAAGCGCCATCAAAATTAAAACCAAATGCGGAGATACTTACCCTAACACGGGATTATATACAGCGTAGTTCAAAAGAATATTCTTCATGATCTCAATGTTATAATTGTTATCACCAGCAAAGAAGGGATTACCTCTGTCAGTCCTGATAACATCTTTCTCGATCACGCACTGTACAGTCTTCCTGAACACTGTATACTGCTCTGGCGTCATTTTTTCTAAACGCTTCCTAGATATTTCCTCGTATTCCCTAGTTCTAATTTGCAGGATTATCTCCCGTTCGTCATATGTTGAGTTGTACGGATAGCAATGAAGAAGGAACGGCCACATTTCTCTTCTCAACTCCTTGTCGAGACCACCAAAGAAAACACATTTTCGTAAAAACAAATCATCTTCGATCACGCCTTTGCTGTTCATAATCTTCGCGTAAAACAGTTCTGGCGTAATTTTAGGTATCTTTCCTTCTTCGGGATGTTGCTCTGACTTCTGAACCTCTGGACGACATACCATGAAGTGTCGATACGGCATGTTCGGTTCTTCTGAACCTATAATAACCAAGAAAAAATATCGTATTGAATAGGCAATTTCTGATACCCTTCTATCTCACTACGCGGATATGTTTGTTCCAGTAAACGAATTTGAAAACTACAGTATAGCACAGGGTACAACACTGAAATGTAATTATCCATAACTCTAATAACACAAAATAATTTAACTATGCGCAGTCAAGTAGACAATCTTGATGGAAAAAGATAAGGAAACATAGTATTAGCTTTTTTACCTGGTGTCAGTTTAATATTATGCAGTAACGAGTGCCACCTATGAAGTACTTGCGCCAGGTGATCCAGGCCTCCATGGTGGAAGTGCAGAATCTTGTACTGAGACTCTCTGGAGGCCACCACTAACTGGCCACACGTGCAGTTATCATCGTTGAAAAAGAGGCGCAAGGAACGCATCTGGCTTAGGTCCACTGAAAATCTGATAGAAATAAATCTATAAATAAATTTTAAAGCGACCTGTGACAGCACAGCTGGTAAAATATAAGAGTATAGAAGAATACATCAATGGTAAAGACGTCTCGAAATAATAGCGTCGCGACTCTTACTCTGTAATTGCTATATTAAAACAACTGATAGATTTAACCACACAAGGCATTACGAAATTGTTAAACAGTCAACTAAGTCGACCATTTTTGAAAAGCGCTAAACGCAAAGCTTGTTCTTTGAGGATGTAGTGGACAATTTACTTTCGTTTTCATAACTCGATTGTGCGGTTGCATCCAAATACAGAGGTAAAAATAAACCGTACATCTTACATTACATTAGAAAAGTGTCTCTTATTAGAAAATAAATGTACATCACGACGTTTATGTTAAACAGTTAAAGCAATTTAACGAAACAGGAACGCTATATGTCATACTATCTTGATTTATATTCCATGTTGCAGAACAGATTATTTATGAGAAGCAATATTTAAATAGTAAATTATCCAAATATTTCTATATTGAACTTAAAGATCACTTAGTATTATATTACAGTGGAAATTTATTAGGTCGACCGAGCTGTAATAATGAACACATTACTGACGAAGCCTTGCAGGAATGCTTATGAAATTAAGGTTCACGAAATGAAATCATAAGTTATAGAGATGAAGATAATAGGAAAAAAAGAGATTTTCTTTCGTCATCGTTAATATCCTTCCAATCCCTTAATAAAACGAACATGATATTCATATTTCTAATCAATCAATCTCGGGTCTTATTTTGTATGATGTACTATAATAAAACTTTTTCCATGTACGCAGAAATCACGATGTACTCGTATGTACTATCTTGCATATTGATAACTTGTAATAGCTAATAGGTAAACATAAATGATATAAACAATCAATCCTGCAAAATGGAAAAAATATAGGGGAAAATAACTAAAAAAAATAAACTAACGTTTCATATGCAAATGCAATTATGGGAAAATCTAGTCTATATCTACATGAATAATAGAACTCTAACGGGGTACTGAAGATGTTTTTTTATGTAAATAGGCGACAAATGAGCATACGAGCGACCTGATGGTGAATGGTCACGTCGCCCATGGACATCAGCAAGACCTAAGGTATCACTGATGCGTTGTCGGCCAGGAAAGGAGAAGAAGGTAAGAAAGAAAGATTTAAATGATTCTTGGTATATTGGGGACTTATAGATTAAAATCTACTATATATGAATAATTTTTAACCCGGAAAATGGATCTGTTCCCGCGGAATTATGTAGAGCGAAGACGGGTTACTAGTATTTTTGATAAATTAAATTATTAAATTAAATTAAATTAAAATATTATAAATATTTTATCATCGTACAATACAACATTCCGTACAGTATTACTTATCACAACTTAACACACACTCAGCTAAGAAATCTGTAGACAGCTTACGTCTACGGGGAACTCCTTTCACAATAATCATAAAAAAGATTAAAATAAAAATATATAGCTTTATTTCTTTTTACGTTATTTCCCGAACCGGATGTAGCCATATTGCTGTCTAACACGCTGCTTACCTACTTCGGAATCCATGAAAGAGAAATCCATGTGCTAATTGATTCGGCGTACACATACTGGCATACTTATTTATTATTTTGAAAATAGGTAACATTTTACACGCTTTATTGCGAGCGAAATAACGGGATATAAAAGTACCTACCTACTATCGAGGAAAAGCAAATAAGAAATAGTAGTAATATAATAATAAAAAAACCTGTGAATTTTAATGGACATAATATACCACAAGGGATTAAATTAAAGTAATGTATAATCTAATCAGTTATACCACGCTTCGCCAGTCTCTGTGATAACATTCAACGAAATAGCATTAAAACGATTTTTTTTACTTAGGAAAACCATACACAATTTACATATTGTTGCATCATGCATCTATGTCTTTAAAAAGCAACATTACATATTTATTCATTCCGTAAATGCATAAATTTAAACACTCACCTTCGACATTTCAAAGGGGCTCTCCTCTGTGGCACCGGTGAACTGTTAACGCTGTCAGGAAATGCTAAATTATGTTTTAGAGCAAGAAATTCTGGAGTGCTCATCCAATTTGGATTCCCTTCGTCACACGAGCTCATGGACAGCGATCTTACGAACCGATCACCTGATATCGAATCCGGGGTTAAGTCAACATTCTCTATGTTGGGATTGGATATCGTTATATTGACCGATGTCATGGATTGCGACCGCACATGTTTTTCGAACTCAATTACGTTTTGGTCCTTCGACTCGTTTTTATCTAAGGACGTAAACACGCTGTCTTTCGCTGAATCAGCTGATTTTATTGTCGGCTTTGAGCTACTCGACAGCTCTTCTTGGGTGGTATCGTTCTGTGTGTATCTTGTATCACTTGACTTGATGCTTTGTTTATCTGAGTTAGAATTCAGGCTCGTCGTATCTGAAGAATCATAGAAAGCGTTTTCGTTGTGTGTATCGATTTTTGCTGGTTTTTCGTGTGGTTTTTGCGAAGGAATATCTTGAGGTTTGGTAGGTTTATTTACGCAAACTAGATCGTCATTGGAGTTACTTTCGACTGCAGATGGGCATTTTCGGAGAGTCGAGTTAGGAATCCAATTGAGAAAAAGCGTCGGTCGTTTAGCATTGTTATGTTGGTCAGTAAAGACTTTCGTTGTCACTGTTAAATAACCTGGGTGATGAACAATGTCCAATTCGTGCCTGGCAATCGTCGGTGGATGTACGCAAACATTGTTCTTGCAGAACAGAATCTCGTTGTCGACGTAATCGGGTGGTTCCTCACTATCGTCGAACTCCAAGCCGAGGAAGTAGCTGGAAGCTCTTTTTATCAAATCGGGCAGAGGCATTATCGTTTACATTTCCTCAGTTAAATAAAAACATTAGTAAATGCGATAATGTTATGAACTTATCACTCGCGGCAAGCTCTCGCAATCCCAGTTTGTGTACTGCGCGCAACAACGTATACACCCGAGCATACGTAAACACCCACACAAATGTCTTGATAACGCCGTATTGATCGGGCAGAATAGCGCGACTCGCATCGCTTCTACGTCAGCTGTGACACAATATTCAGTATGCTAAAAACTAAAAGGCAATTGTTATGTAAATAATGATTACCTATAATATTTCGAACTAGATAGGCACAGCTTAGGAAAAATATGTCGATCGAATCAAATATATACAGGTGAATAAACAATATAGATAACAAAAACCCTTTTATCATGTTAGTACGCAATACGTATGTACCTAAACCAATGCTAAGGATTACGATAAGCATATACAGGGCCACTAGAGGGCCTTTTTTAGAGGTTAGGTTATGTTCTTTTTGTTAGTTTTTTTTGTGTAAAATAATGTAACAATGAAAACTATAGAGTTTTGCTTGTATATATTTAATTTATTTTTTCACTTATACAATTGACAAATGTAAAAGCTAGTGGAATGCCAAACCACTGATGTCACTTTGGTCTCAGTATTGGTAACATCACGTACGATTGGTTTTTTTTATATCTTGAAGAGCTGACATAAAAGCGGACGGGCCACCTGACGGTAAGCGGTTATCGTCGCCTGTTGACATGGGCAACATCAGGGGAGATGAAACTTCCTGCCTCGGCGAATGGTATGATGGTAGAAGGGCGAAGAAGGCACCAGATCAAAGGCGGTAAAGTAGTAGTAAAGGCCGTAGAACACACAGAGGCAGCCAATGTCTCTTCTAAGACTTAGGTGTTCAAACTTGTGAATGATTCTTGAATCGTTGACGATTCGAATCGTGCGCTTTTGCACGATATCAAATGGGTTAAGCTGGTATTTTGGCGCTCCTGGCCAGAGGTGGGAACAGTACTCTATGTGAGGCCTGACTTGTGCTTTATAAAGCATCAGCAGGTGCCTCGCAGTGAAGTACTGCTTCGCCCGGTTCAGGACACCAAGCTTTTTAAAGGCCAACTTGGCCTTAGCCTCCAAATGACTCCGATACTGCACGTCGCTCGATATGTCATTGTCCAGAATCCCAACACTATTACTAACGGTGAGCGTGGTACCCTGGAATTGAGGCGCTACGACAATTGGGGTTTTCTTAGTTGACCTCTACTAGGTTGAGTGGAGAGTGGACGGGCCTCGACTTCAGACACAAGTTTAATTTTGCTATCGTCCACTTGTAACCGAGAGGATTTTGCAGGGCCTGTGTAATAAGCATCCCCAGTGCTGTCATCCGCATAACAATGAATGCCGCTAGCGTGCTGTAGCATGTCATTGATGTGCAGAATGAACAGTGTAGGGGATATCACAGACCCCTGGAGAACGCCAGAATTTATAGGTTTCATATCTGAGCAAAAACCGTCAACTAGGACCTTAATATGTCGCTCAGATAGAAAGCTGGCTACCTAACTGCATAACCTTTCGGGGAGACCTTAGGATGGTAGCTTTGCGAGAAGAGCCATGTGCCAGACCCGGTCGAAGGCCTTAGCGATAACTAGGCTGACTGCCCGTGCTTCCCCGTTGCTCTCTAGAGCCAGAGCCCACCGGTGCGTGAGATACACTAGAAGGTCACCAGCCGAGCGGCCGTGGCGAAAGCCATATTGTCGGTCACTAATCAGCTGGCGATCCTGCAGGTGTCTCAGGAGCTGCGTATTAATTATACGAGTACACTCCATTACCTTAGCAAGCAGGGAAGTTATCGCTATAGGCCTGTTATTAGCCGGGTCGCTGCGTTCGTCCTTTTTGGGGATGGTCATCCTATCCGAGGGCAATCTTCCACGAAAACGGTACAATTCCTGTGGCATAGGATAGCGAGAATAGGCGCATTAAGACGGGAGTCAACTCAGAAGCATACGTCTTTAACACCATTGCGGGTATACCATCCGGCTCACTCGACTTCTTGGTATCAAGGTACTGAAGAGCTCGTCTGACCAATTTTGGAATGAAGCATACGTCATTCAACGAGCTCTCACACCGCGGGATGTTAGGCGGTGTGGTCTCCCCGTAATCAAGAGTCAAGTTGGCGGCAAAAAGGGTGCCAAGAAGTTCGGCTTTCCCCTTTGCCGTATGGACAACGGATTCATCCGGTTTGCGCAGTGGTGGAAGAGATGGCCGACAAAAGTCGCCCTCGACAGCCTTGGCCAGCGACCAGAATGCACGACTCCCGGAAGGGTAGCCAACTAGTCGCTCGCGAATTCTGCTGATGAACTCAGCCTTCGCCTTGGCTATCCGCCTCTTAGCTGACTCTGGTTTGTCACACCGATGGATACAACAGAATTAGAGATAAAACATTTCATATCCTGCCGCATTACATCAGCTACTAAATCAGCGCACACGTTTGGATCCCCGAAGAAAAACACAGCTGCCTCTAGGGGTACGAACTCAAGAATTCTTTGAGTTCGTCCCAGTCTGCTGACCTATATTGCCAAATTTGATGCTTACTTGGTGGCCTGGAGTCCTCCTGGCGCGTCAAGGGTATAACTGTCTTTACCGAGCAGTGGTCGGATGATCCGAGAGGAGCCCCGACCACAACTTGATAGTTACTTGGATGAGAGGTCAGTAGAAGGTCTAACAATGAAGCGGTATGGGTCTCGACATCAGGAACTCTGGTGAAGCCAGCAACAACCTGAGTGAGCCCGTATGCCAAGGAGAAGTCGTAAGCAGTTCTACCGGCGAAGACGGTGGTCTTGGACCATAGCCAGTCCATGTGGTGGGCGTTAAAGTCACTCAAATCACCAACTGCGCCGAGGGCTGCTCCAGCACCTTGTCGGCCGATTCTTGGATGTGCTCAAACAGTTGAATTGTCTGCGCGTTTTCGCTATAGGAACTATACAGACACGCGAAAACACGGGTGTGACCTCCAATGTCTACGCGCGTCCTACGGCAGGTCATATGGCGACAACAGATATCATCCCTTACGAACATACATACCCCGGCACGTCGTACGAATTTGTGCTCTAGCCTATAGCTGTTAAAAAGAGCAAGGCCAGCTTTGGTGTCTCAAGATGGTCGTGGACAGCATTTAGGTTGGTGTGAATTCCTCTGATGGTGCACATGTTAACATTTAATGTGGTAGGAGTATCAGGGGTTGCCGCTGGTTTATACCTATTCTTTTTAGTAGACTTGTCCATATTGAAAAATGTAAATTAGAAAGGTATTTAATAGAAAGCTAGAAAGGTAATTAGGTAGGACATGCAGTGATCTATCGGCGACCCCCAGGTCAAAGTTTGGCTTCATGGCGACCGTGTAAAAAAGAGGCGAATATGAGTGGCTGGCGCGACGGATGGAAGAAGCCCTGGTCC
>PDGT01000021.1:1187116-1199384 GCA_003671415.1 Megathymus violae
CTCCGGACACCAATCCGGTCTCTTAGCCCGGCACGGAGTCCACGCAACGAGATTATGCGCCGGCTGATGGGATAGCCTCCCAGACCACAATTTGATCGTGCTGTCTGGGTTCGGGTCCCTGTACTGTCCGGCGGGCGGCCTGTGGCAGGTCAGCCGTTTCACCAGGTCTCCCTGCACCCGCGCCAATAACATCACCTCTCCTTGAGCAACGGAGCCTACGAATCCATCGGACCCGGGGATACACCAAATAATCACCGCATAAGGATGAGGATGGGTGGGAGAGGGGGAAAACTGGTTTTTGAGTCCCCAACCGGAATACGACGAATCGTTTGGCGGCTGACTCATACTCGATGGTGGTAGCTTACCAGGCGGGTCCCAAGGAGAAATAATATTTATAGTAATAGTGTTAATAAGCTATTAATATCATTAGTACAAGCACAATCTCTTCACGAGCCCTACCACTAGCACGGGTGCCGGAATCAGTCGCCTCTTACGACTCCCATCTGGCATGGGATTGGGGTTAGTATTCTATGCCGCCCCAATACGGCAAATTGACGATTGTGTGGTGTTAACCAACGGTAACCTTCGAGATAACGCTTAAAATCGCAAAGCTTGACATAGCTTATCTCGTTTCCAAAGTTTGGGCACTTTATCACTATATTTTAAAACATCTTAACAGCAATCGAACCAGTGTTCGATAAACTTTAAATGACGAAATTGTCACCAATGCACCGGCTGCTATCAAGTCACTGGACACGTCATAATATCATACCTAGATTGACCTGTTCCGTGCTCGCTTCTTCACCCTATCTATGTCAAGGATCCATTAAAGCTAACAACAACTGCATATTCCAAAATAAGAATCAGTAGAGATCTTTTCGCTCCTGTCGATCATAGTCAAGAAATAAAATAAATCTCTATTGTAACTTAAAATTTACTACTTATTCTTACTTGTAACCAAATGTTTATTGTATGTAAGAAAATTGCATTCGTTTTTCATTAAAAAGCCGGTTCCTATAACCTATTTATCTTACTGTTGGTTAAAATGATGTATATACTACAGTAACTGCATTTTTACGTTTCACTAAAGAAAAAATCATGTAATGATTAATCTAACGCTCATCAACTCTAAGTAGGTAATAAAGATTATACAAAAAAAAGAAATAGGCCGGATAAATAACTTGCAGGACCGGCCGTAAGGGATAACGGCCGCAGATTAAACAATTTGGCTTTGATGTTATTAATTAAAGCAATTTGATATTCTATCGTAGTTCTCTGAGTAGTTGTAATTTGTGATAAATTTTAAATACGACTGTAGATATCATTGGCTTCTTACATATCAATTTAAAAATACATTTGATCATACTTTGTAAAATATGTTATAATAAATATTAAATATTTCCGTATTCCTTCAATAACCTTTAACTTTCAAGAATAAAATGTTGAGTTGTTATTTTTTTCCGTTTTCACGGTTTTAAGAAATCGATTTTGCTGCTGTGCTTTAGAAAGTCTAAGTAGCTTTGCATCTCGCTAAAGCAAATTAAATATGTATATCTGTCTGTAGGTAATTTTTATAAGCGCACGCATCTGTTGATTATGTTAAGTGATGCTCGATTCAGACTAAATTACATTTAATTTGGACCGGCCGCTGTTTTTCTTCATCACCTTTGCTCACTGCATAATATATGCGAATGTACCATTCCATAATCTTATCATACTGACCCTACTATAATTGTTTTGAATCTTTTATTCCCACTAAAATGTATCAATATAATACCATGTTTGCTATGCACTTAACAAAAACAATTATCACTCTCATTAATTATAATTATAATTTATATTCATCTCGTACCTACCTGTTTTCTCTATATGTAATGTCATATTTACATAAACAAGTTGACTTTATCGACATTGCAAAGGACTCAGGGTTACCAACTCTTAAAATTATTTACCCCTAAAGGTAAAGTCAAAATCCCTAAAATAACCACTTATATATGGTTTTTTTACATAACTCATGTTAAAAAAACATGTCAAGGAAGAACGACTTTACGACTTATGTTTTATAATAATCGCTATTTACAAAATATTCATTTTTTTCATATATAATTTAAGTTTATTCTTGTTCTGACTTTTTAAAATAATACATTTTGGATATTAAACTTCACATTTTAACTATTTTGTTGTACTATGAATCGGATCATAATCATACTTTTCTGTTGTAGAATTACTTTAACTAATTTTATTCAGCAATTTACTTGTGATTGTATTATGGGTAGACATTAAAAATGAATTATTAAAAAATCATTAAAAAATAAAGCCTCGAAAACAATCCCGTTTATTCCTTATATATTTATACAATTATACTTATATATTTATACAAGTCATACAACAGACTACGTAAATTTTATGAGCCTTCTGCATGATATAAAATTAATATTAGTATTTAATGTAGTAGAATTACTACTAGTACCAGTCATTACTATGGGTTGTGCCATTCTCTGTACATTCTCTTTCATGATATAAACCTTCCAGCAAACTCTGTGGTACATAAATAAAAATAATTTTTGCCTCTCTCCAGTATACACTAATGTACTCTGTGCCTCTCTCTCGTACATTAAAAAAATAATGCATGTATTATAACCAAATTAAAATAAGCTTTTATACGTATTATGTATTTTGATAAAATAAATAGTCTGAACGACTTCAGATTCTGTGAACGACGAGCGGAACGGAACGTACTTTTATTTTTTGCAAGAATCCCGCAGGATGGCGTTTCCGTTGCATAATTAATTGACGCATGCGCCACACATTGCGTTTGAATTGCGATCAGCTGTCAAAAGGAACATAATCACGTAAAAAACAAAATTAATTGTGTCTTGAAAATTCCCGTCAATATGGCGGGGCAAAATCCTGGATCACCAACGGACTTTCAGTATTTTTATGAGGATGAAGTGTATAAAATCAACAATAGCGGTCAAGTGGTCTTCGGTCTCGTACTCGAGAACTACGAAGCAAACTCCAGCGATCAAGAGAGCGACATGGAAACACCTATTCAAAAAGGCGAAATTCGTGTTGTGTGGCATCCTTCAGGCACCGAGCGCGTAATATCCGAGAAATCTGTGAGTAATTAAATTGCAAAACTGTATGCTGTTGTTGTACGAGATCCTGTTCACGTGTTGTTACGTTTTAGCGTTATATTAAATTGAAAAATGACGAAAAAATTGTTAACGACTCCAAATTCAGCTAATTTATAAATTAACTTTGAGGGTAATTGCATTCGTTTCTTAAATGTAAATTTGTTACCTTCAATAACATTTTCATTATCGCGATTGCGGGTGGTTGGTGTTACATGCAGAATATTTATGGATTATAGTCCGGGTGTTTTGTGTAAATCAGATTTACTTCACCAACAAATACATTTTTCTTTACAGTATAAAATTGTTAATAAGAGCGGTGTACTCCTGTTAACACAACAAATATTGTTAGGCTACTTTTTATTATATACCTTTTGTATTTACATTTTATTCTTATCAATGTGGTGGTCTACTTATACAAGAAATAAAAATCTTGAATAGGACTTTATTTGAGAATGAAGCAACTTTTAGGTACAGCTGAAATTATTTGTAGCTATAATGTCTCAATTTTATATGGTTATATATAATATGTGAGTTGTAGTGTGGTATATCACTAGAATATTTTTATATCATTGGTGGTATCATCAATGTCAGAAGTTTATAATTCAAGCTCTAGAATATATGGATGTGTGATTGTTGAAATAATGAAAAATAGCTTAGGTTCAGTATGGTTAAGTTGGTAATTTGTTGTAGAGGTTGTTGATCTTTTAACAATAGATATATCACTTTCAAAGTTTTAGTTATAACTTTAAGCTATATGCATACATGCATTCTATTGCCTTAGTTTGTGTACATTGATGCATCTTTATATGATGAAGGTTCAACAGCATGAAAAATTAAAATTACATTGCATAGTTATATAGGTTTTGTTCATCATTGCTTTTATTTAAACAATTTGAAGTCTTCAATAAGAAACTAAGACATAATATTTACTTAAATGATATTATTTATGAAGAAAGTCATATTATATATTGAGAAATGCATGTTTGTTAAAATTTGTTTTTTGGTGCACGATACTTGGTAAGATCTATTTATTCTAATAGTTATCTTAATGCATCTGAATCTGTACCTACCATTTATTTTTTAAATATTAATGTATAATTTTTTGGAAAAAAATAAAGGTCCCTAATTAATACAGGCCAACACATATTTTTTTTGCATTTTTAGTCTATCTGTCTGCTTACAATAGTATCATGGGGAAAACCACTAACAGTTAAAATTTGGTTTATTTATAACTTACCTTATCTATGATTACCTTATCTTTGTTTCTGAAAATGGATCTGTTCCTACAGGATAAAGTATAAAAATTGTCATAATAACTTAGTAAATTTAATCTTACTTGTTCTATCACATTTTGACACACCCTTTTCAAATTGCATATAACAGAGTTGGAAAGGTGTAACCTTTCTTAATTCACATGCATTGATTATTTAGGACTAACTACGATCCACTATAGATGAACCGGCTAATACCATGTTAACAAGCTATTGAAGTTTTTATTGCCAGGACATGAGAATTTCAAGTTTATTAGTAAGCAATAGCAGAGTTTATGCTTTGTGTATTTTCAATGTCTTACCCTTGTACAATAGATTATAACTACTGCTTACTTTGTATCTCTTGTGAAAGCAATGTTATATAGGAACTACCTTAAACATTTAATGTTGATATAATTAGCACTGGATTATTATGTTTACAATTTATGGGTTGATGAATCAATCAGACTAATGACATTTCTGATGACAGAAATTTATATTTTACAGTGTAAATAGTAAAGCAGTTATCAGGTCTAAGTCCTATGTTTTAAATATAGTTACAAGTTACGATATAGTTACAAGTTATAATGTAATCGCATTGTTATAAAGTAAATAGTACTTTTGAAATGAAAACAATGTTTGAAATATTTGATTTATGTTAAGTGTCAGTCAAATATTTATCTGAATTAAGTATTTTTATTGCATATGAAAATATGTCAAGAACACATTCAGTACACTGACTAATGCAATTTATTGTCTTTTCTGTAGAGCTGTAATCCTATTTGAAGTTTGTTATAAAACAGCTGTGCTAAACGGAAAATGTGTTGAGGAACTATATCACAACATTAGCAGGTCTTATCATTAAATTGTTACTTGTCTTTGATAACTTTATGATGCACTGTTTAAGAACTGGAAGTAGATTTTAGAGTATCTGGAATTGGGCACTTTTCTATTTTATGTGGTAGGTTGGACTGGCGGATCGCTCGCTTATGCCTGGCGATGTTGTGCGGCGCCTCATCGCTGGCAAGGACACCCAGCGTGGCTACTGCAGAGATATCGTGATGACGGCGGCGCTACAGATTGTGGGCACAAAGCACGTCATCCCAAACGTGGCGAGTGAGAGGCTCCAGCCCTTGGAGGAGTTCACCCCAGACTTGGCTGTCTGCCTCGACTCCTGGGTTGGCACATCAAAGGTATCATCGCGTGACATTAATTTTATTATAGAATTAACAATCGTGTTTCTTGTTTTTTTGACTCGTAATACATTAACTTGTCTGTTATTATGGGTATGTAAGGTGTAGTGTTCATGTCAGTCCAGTAATGTCTAGTCTTCATGACCTACTTAAAGAATCATAATTATGATAACATATAACTGTCTATGGACTATTTAATATATAACTTTGGAGTTCAGAGTCTTCTCCCATAATGTAAATACTGTGACCAATTGCAAATTAGTAGACTTCATATATTTTTGAGCACATTATAACACTAGTATCCAGGTTTCTTTACAATATTTTTTCACCGTTGGAAGGGTTAATTAATTTCTAATACACATGAATTCCAAATTCAGACCATTAAGCTGTCAATGCTATTAAGTGTTTATAAAAGTAATAGGTTACCATAAAAAATAAAGATTTTTTTGGATTTCAGAATTATACAACTGTTAAACTATTAAATTTAATGTAACACTGATTGATGCAAACCTCTTATATAGATCCACTGGTTGTGAATATTTAGATCATTCCTGTATTTATAGTGTAAACAATAAAACCTATCCTTAAAGTCATTGTCCTGCCATTGATTAAAGAATTAAGAATGATTTAAGCATATGTTACTTACTATTTATATTGTATTATAATATAATTGGTCCTATTTTGACCAATTAGAAAACAAAGAGTTATTTTATTACTGTGTGATTAGTTACTTTGTACCAATGTTGCGGCTGATGTATAAATGCTGAACAAGAACTAACTGAATGAGCATTATCTTACTTATATTTCGAGAATAATTTATGAGCCTCCTTAATTGATATGAAATTTTAAAATGAGATACGTAAGAAGGTAAGACATTTACTAAGAATTTGAGTGATAAAACATAATTGAAAAAACAAAACAACAAAAATCCTTATAACTGAGACAAATAAACACACGAAAATGTAGTTTCAGCTGCATCAAGAATGCAGTAGTAATTGTTCAATGTGCAGGCAGTGCACAGCAAGCTCCGGCTGGTGTCCGCGGACGGGTCGCGGCTCGAGTACCCTGACCTGGACACGTGTCCGTTAGAAGACTATTCGATGCGTCGCCGTCGGTCTACGCCGTACTCTTCGTCCGAGTTCTATCCGGGGCAAGTGCTGTACGGACCTCTCGGCTCGCTGGACACGGGCGCGAACTGGCTTCACATCAGTAAGGAGATGAAGGCGGCTAGGAAACATAAGATGCATGATCATAAGGTACTATTAAATTTTAGATAATAATAGGTCTTTACCTATGAAATTGCCGTTCTGCTGTACTGGCCATTTCAAATCAAAATATTTTTTTGGCTGATAATTCTAAGTTAAAATTAATTTTATTTTTAAAACATGGAATTCTTTTTTCTAAAATCGTCATTTGTTTAATAGTTAGTGTTTTGTTTTCAACGCATTCGAACATTTTTCGTCATCATGGATATGTTAAAAATTCGAGTAATTATGGAGTATGAGTACCTATTATAATTATCTTGTATTGACTTACATGTAGCTTATTGAGCTATTATACCTGACTTGAAGAGTTGTCTACAGTCTTGTATAACTTAAGCGTCCTATTTTTAATCAATCTCATATTGTTTTTATACTTCCAGTTCACAGTGGAAGCGGTGGTGACTGAGAGTGTGAGCGTACACTGGCAGTGCCGCGCATTGTGCATGTTACCTCCTGAGGCTGCCGCTCCACAACAACCCAAGTTTCTTGTTGAAGGTAAAAAAGATAGATATTACCCTCATCAATCAATAGGATTGCAATAGTGCGATATCCAGAAGGATTGGAAACTGGAGCATCACTGAGCTTTGTAGGCAGATTTCAGTGTGTATATGTTAAGGAACACGTCTCTGTTCTAAAAGAAGAACTCTGTGGTTTTTGACCAAAGTCTGTAAGTTCCTATTCAAAGATCCTATTTCTCGATAGTCTTTTCCTGTCTTTGAAAATGCGTACAACGTTGGTAACATGTAATAATTTCTGGATTGTGTGTGAATGACGAACATTTTGATGCAGGTGAAGATTTAAAGAGACTGAAGTTGCTCAACGTTTTTGAACCGTGCACGCTGCAGGTCGGCGACAGGAACTTCCTAACTATCGGACCAGAAGACACCTTCGTTAGTAAAAAGCAGTGGAGGAAACAGCAAAGTATGTTTTTTGTATGAAGAAAATTGTGAAAATTTCTGTATTGCTACTATTTTAATATAATGTAAACAGAACATATGTTATTATTATAATTTTATACTGTAAATAGCAGTTATAGTCTAGTGGTTTGAATGTAGGTAATCCGCACGGGAGACGCGAGTTCAAATCCTGCACGCTCCTTCTGATTTTTTAAATTATGTGCGTTATACAATTTAATTATCACATGCTTCGGTGAAGGAAAACATCGTGAAGAAACCTGCACACCTGCGAGTTCTCCATAATATTCACAAAGGTGTGAATGAAGACTTCTAACTCCCACTTAGCTAGCGTAGTAGACTCTGGCATCAACCCAACTCTCGTTGCGAATAGGAGATCCGATTGCACCAGTGGAACGATACAGGTTGTGATAAATGAAAATGCTAAGGCAACTTTACATTGTATTAACAGGTAAATACTACCGGAATCTCCGCAAACAAACACGCCCTCCTCCCAGGAAACCGTCAAAAGCTGACGCCAATCCCGGCGATCACATGCCGTCCCGACCGAAGAAACGCGCCTCCTCACACCGGAAACTCAAATCTGCTGATGTATGTATAGCAAGCAATGCGGGATTATTATCTCATCATATTATGTACACCCAACGAAAATAACTTGATTTTGTATTCTAGTTGGAAGTGATGCTGTCAGGCAAAGTAAAGCTTCTGGTTCGTTTTCCCGGCTGGAGCATATTTATGACGCCGATAAATATTTTATGGTGTTTTAAATTTGTAACACTTATGACACAGGCTATTTCAAGTTGAAAGACTTGACGAGGACACACTTGATGATACAATTAAATTGTAACAGTCCTTTTACAGATACTTTTGGGTCTTTCAGAGTTAATTCAAATTCAAATGAATCATGAAATATAGATGTGTCGCTATTTCGCCGGTCGCCCTGTGTGAAACTAATCGCATTACAGGGGCGCTGTATTCAGTATATTCTATATCCTATTTTGATAAGTACATTTCTTATCGGACGTGTATTTTTAAACATACGCTCAGCAGAACGACATGGAGGTGGATAACTTGGAGGAGAAGCTAGAGTCACCGGACGAAACATTGAAGGCGGACGCGAACTGTCCCAGCATCAAGATCGAGCCCATCGGTGATGTGTCGCTGCCGATCGCCAGCAGTTTAGAAGACACCGTCACCGAGGAGAGGAATGACTCCGGTATCAGGTTAGGATCGTGAACTTTACGATATGATTATACAAGTTATGATGCACTTTTGTAACAGCTGACTCCATTAATCTATCTATCCTTTACACTCCCACTGTAAATGTAAATAAGTATGTACACATTTCTCCCAATGAAATTAATCTATGCTCCGAGGATGTATTTACTTACTAAATACAAGTTAGGATACAAAAGGGATAATGTTAACCAGCAGTACAGAATATAAAGGTTATTTGAATTGATAGTAATTGAATGTTTTATTATCATGTAGTAAAATATACGAGTAATTTCATTTTTGTATTATTATTATTATTCTTTTTGTGACTGTCTCTACTTCAGAATTATTTCTAAGAGAGCTCATAGAGTATTACTTTTCTTTTAAATTGTTTTTAAGTGACGAGTTTCGAATTAATATTCGAATCGCTATTACGAAGATAAGACTGATTATGGACGTAGAGATAGCTAGACTTGTTTATTTTTGTCTATTTCCATAATGTTGCCTCATGCCTCCTAATGTGTATTACCGAAAAGAGTAATCAAAGACAGATTAAAGTCACGTGAATCTTTAAGGGAAAAATTTAAATAAATAAATATATTTAAAAAATATATTTATATTTATAAAATAAATATATTTAAATAAATATTAATTGGAAAAAAAAAGTGTATTTATACAATTACGTGATTCTGAATTTGAATTGAGTAGTTCATATTCTCTTCATATACTGATAACCCCATATTATATTAATATAATGTGTAATTATATTTCAATAAAACATTTTGGTATCATAAAAGTTGCAATTTGTAGTCCATCTGAAATGAGAATATACAACTACAAAATCGCGATAGACTTGGGTATCAATGAAAGGCCTTAAAATACGTTAGTGCACTGATATCAACATCCTTTGTTTCTTTCTATTAGTCCTGAGCCTGCTAAAGAGGACAGCGGACTGTTGAACGAAGACGGCCGGAACTCGGAACCGGGGCTGAACGACGACGACTCTGACAACTGGGAGAACACCAGCAGCGATGGTAGCGACACGGACAGGTCGGTTGTACTGATATATATATATTTAATTTATGTATCAAACGAGCATGCAGTTCACCTCATCATTGTATATTCAAGTACAGAAATCAAATATGAATTTGACACTGAACTCATGTGTACGTGCATTCCCCAGCGGCGCGACATGGTCCTCCCGCTGCTCGTCAGCGGCGTCCGGCTCGGGGCGCGGCAAGCGTTCGCCGCAGCTCGCCGTGCGGCTGCTGCGCGGCAAGCGGCTGAAGCGAGCGCCGCGCCGCGCGCCGCCCGCGCCGCCGCCGCGCCGCAACGAGCGCGTCGTCGTCGAGACGCTGCACACCACCAGTCATGCGAATGTCGTTTGGCAGGTCAGTTGGCCGAACGGATGTCTATCGTGATAAATATATTATTTGATTCATTACCAAATATTTGCATTAGAGTATTTCCTGATGCAGGGAATAGACGATAATTCAGAATCATTATAAAAATTACTCACAACGAGTACATTTTGTTTAATATGCAGAGAATAAAATTGATAACGGCAGGGAAACCAAGATACTTTTGGTTTCCGATTATAAAAACTGTCGATTTTGAAAGCCAAAAGTGGTGAACATTTTTTTCTAGATGTGGTACTTGTTCAGTTGGTGCACTAAGTTTTATATAATATCTTTATATCGGAAAAATAAGCTAATTTCTAATAGCTTACTATGTATTAGATTATTATATTCTGTAGTTTATTTTAACACTTTTGGCGAAGCGAATATTCGTAACTTATGGAGCATTTGCTCTATAAGAAGATAACTATAGCTATTTCTTTTTATGAAAAGTAAACTGTGGTAAGGAGAAAAAAAGTGCCCCCCCCCCTTCTCTCTCACTCCCTCCTTTCATCTATCTATCCTCCATCCAAGGGAAAGCACTCACCGTTTGAAAACGTATCGCAATCCTGGGAGTTAATCAAGCTGGTTTCAAAGAAGCTTATCACAACGTCGGTCACTCTTCATACGGAGTACTGCACTCGCCTTGGGGCAGGGGTGCAAAAATATCAGCTCCATACATTTGTCGTCACTGACTCACGAATCACCGACAGGCCTGGAGCCTTGGGAGGGACATGGGTTCCCTTAGTCTGTTCTATCGATATTACAGTATAACGGTAACTGCTACGTACAGCTGTTCGCCTTCATCCCCCTCTTAATCCTATCATAATCGCATCCCTCGCCTAAAAATGAAGTTCCACATACTACACTAACTGCATTCGACTGCCACGAATGACCTCCATAGTCCGATTTCACGATCTTTCTTGCCACGCATATTCAATTTGCAAAACGAACTTACTTTGGTGGCATTCCCGGATCACTTTGGTCGCGTTAAAACAGGCGTAAAAAGAGCTCTCCTTCATACGCTTAATTTTGTTTTTGGTTCAATCTCGCTTATAATTTGTATTTAATTTTGAATTGTACTTCCCTAACCTAACTATTACATACGTTAGACGATCGATTACGAAATGTCTATTGTAACATTACACATATTGCAGGACGGCACGATAGAAATGGGCATCCCCTCTACACAGCTGTACCCCATACACCATCTGGATGGACAGGAGTGCTTCCCCGGGGACTTCGTTGTCAGCGGCGCTGCTAACGTTGAAGAGAACCAACAGGTTGGTGAAGTAGAACGTATGTTGTGATATATATTTCGTTACGCAATGAGTTTCAACTTGAATAACAGTGTCTAAGCGTCTCAACGCTCAACTTCAATTTGAATGTCAGTAACATTTTATGCTCGTTTATAATTTCATTATAAGTAGTTATTCTACATACATTGGCGGTTCAAATGTCCACACATTTGACGAAGAGAGGCCATGACTCTATTAATTTTATACATATGCAATCATTGTACAAAAGTTAGATACTGTAATTTTTATTTTGATATTTATTGATGTGGCGTCAATGTGTGTCTATAATGCAATGTTGGCATGCATTTATATGTACACACAAATTTCACTATGTTTATCATGTTGTGTTAACGAATCTGCACATGCTGGATTATATCTTAATCGCTCTTTGTGGGAGCAAACCCTATCCCAGCGGTGGGACACTTGTTGCTTGTGACATGACAATGACCATTAACCGCGGCTGCCTCCCTACCAGTTGAAACACCGCGAGTATGGCGTCGTTCAGCGGGTCGACCACCACGGACGAACCGCCATCGTGCACTGGTACCGCACCTACACTAGCGCCGACGAACCCGTGTGAGTAGCCACTCTACGTATATATA
>PDGT01000021.1:1199394-1213120 GCA_003671415.1 Megathymus violae
TATATATATATATATATATATATATATATATATATATATATATAAAAGATCACTGATGCTGAGATAGGTCTTGTCGTGTTAGCGCCAATCCACTCAGCTGTGTCATGGCTTGGTTGCCTGAACACTCGTCTTGCAGTATTTATTTTCTTAGAAAATGTGAGTATTGTTTTTTTAAAACGGGATCTCCATTTTCGTATCCTTAATCGAATTTAAGAAAACCATCAACCATCCTTATAGCAATAATAATAAATAATTCTTCAGAATCTTTCAAATCGTATCCATTGTCGTTGCTTTATAATCGAATGAAGGCGGCAGTCTTGTTATAATACATAAGATGGTTGTATGTTTCATAAAATAGAAGGACATAAGACGAATCTAACATTTCGTAAGAAAATGACAATAAAATTGGAGGACTATCATGTAACAAGCGAGTGTACAATTTTTTTAGTACATCAGTTCCCATTGTTGGAAAGCATCTTCTGATTCCTTTATTGAGACATATCTATTGGATATAATATAATTTGTAACAATTGGATACGATCTTCTAATATGCTGTAATGTAACGCTAACGTGTACATTTTTCCATTATCAGGCTCCTTTGTAATTTTCCAAGTATATATTATAGACAATTTTTGGGACTATGAATGCTTATTTGTTTTAAGCGAGATCGCGTTTTGTCCACAGTCCTCAGATGCTGTTCGAGAGCGAAGTGAGCGTGTACGACCTGAAGGACCACCCTGACTTCCAGTACAGGCCGGGGACTGTTGTCATCAGGATCGCCAACTTTACCGGCGAAGACGTCAATTGTACCGCCGGACAGGTACACATTTATGATAACTCCAATTCCTTCTCAGTTCGGTTACTGCGGACTAGATATGTCTAAGTACCTGTTCACTTCTTCTATCGCGTACAGCAACGAAGCTGTTCCAGCTATGTGTTGGTGTGTACAGATGTGAGATAATATAATTATATATTTTAAACTTATATCATCGCAGGCCTTATATATTTTAACTGTCATCAGAACTCGCGGTTTAAGTGTTTTTATCGATATTTCAAACCAGTTACATGGATGATATGGTCACAGTGAGACGTTACAGTTAAAATGTACATACAGCTGTGAGATATCCCAAACTTAAAAAACTTGGATGTACTATATGTGCAATAGTCGTTTGATTATTAAATTGTAATAATTTTATTTGTAGGTGATTGACAACTTCCCATCTGGTCGCGTGAAGGTGTGGTGGGTGGACGGGCACACGAGCATGTGTTGGCCGCAAGATTTGTTCAAGGTGCGCATACATTTGAAGTAATATTATATTATGTAGCTTAAAATCTATAAACCTATAAGCCAACCCACCCATGCATGCGACATCAAAGCTGTTAGCGACGTGATCTTAATTAACTGTCAATCTTGAGATCGCTAATGATTCTCGTAAAAGTCACGTTTGATTTGTAAAGGATTTTGATCAACTCGGCAGCTGAAAATCCTTACCGCCATCTAAGTGATCCCTAAGTCTTGGGGTTTTAACAACGTCTGTTGGTTAACAGGATTACACCACAAGTAGGGGAGATTAACTTGGATTTGAAGATGGACAGTCTTTTGTGCTTTGAAATGTGACTACTGTGCAATGGTTTAACAAGATTTATTTTAGGTCGGTGAATATGATTCGGAGGACGGCGAGTTGTGGGCGTCGGACGCGTCCGCTTCGGAAGATTCCTGGGAGACGCAGAGTTCGGTGCCGGACCCCGAGCCCCGTACACCGGATGCGCTGCCCTGCCCTGGCGCGACCCCTGCGGCCCCGGTGGACCCGGCCGCGCCCGCTGAACGACCCGCCAGCCCTCTCGGTGTGTTACCTGACAATGTCTGGACGTTAAGTACACATTGGATGAACTGCTGTACTTATTGACAGTTTTGTAATAAAATTATATATATATATATATATGTTTTAAGTATTGTGGACCTTAGAAAAATAACCGACAGGGTTAAATTATTTTGGCAGGGTTATCACGCGATAAGAAAATATCACAATAAATAAATTGTAGTGAAGGTAGCACGTATAAGTTTACAAATGCCCGCAATATATCGTATCTACCTCGGATATGTAGATGTCATTGACCGTTGGTATGAGATTTCATCGAGCTGTTGTTTTCTGCTTTCTTGTTCAAAAGTCCGTTAGTCATCGATCTCGCTTCTTATCGTTAGATGGTAGTCTATACCTCGGCGGTTTATTCGGACGCCATAATGACTTCCGAGATACGGCTATTAACCTCTACTGGATTGCACTAGAGCAGCGTAAAAACTAAGCTCAATAATTAGTAGAGAGCCCTGCTCATCTGTTGGTCCCCAATGATTTGAAACCGCCGTTCATTTAAATGGCAACATGTGTGTTACGCAGCGTTGTGTAGCGCAATGGAGGAGGCGGCGGATGGGAGCGACGCGGTGGGTGCTTCGGGAGGTACGGGGGGCGAGATGACGGGCGTAAGCGTGGTGCTGCCGGCGGGCGCGGTGCCGCGGCTGCTGGAGCCGCGCGTCGCGGCGCACATCGAGCGCGGCCGGCTCGCGATGCGCCGTCTCGAGGAGATCTTCGCTAAGCATCCCACGCTGCAATCGCAAGAGGTACGCATTATACACGATCGATGCTTCAACGTCTATTTCGCGAAATTACTAATTCCCTCATAGTGGAGAAAAGGGCATATATTTTACAAATTGGACATGTTGTGCACGTTGGATATCTTGCCAATTAGATATTCTGCGGCCAAACGTTGGGTTTCCGATCGTAAATCCGGTTTTAAGAATCCATTTTTATAGTAATAGCTAACTTAACTAAATAACAATACAATTCTTACGCTGACTGACCGACACACCCATATGATCCAGGTCATAAAATTAAAATCTGCGTAAGTAACTTATAATATTTGACATTCATGAACAATAAGAAAGGATTTATGCAATATACCATTACAGCTTGTTAACGCTTTAATAAAAAGAACCTTAATCTATTTGGTTAAAGGTGAAAATTCACTCAAATCAATGCAAAAGAAAATAATTAATATCTTAATATATCTCGAAAATCACCTTTGAAGGTGAGAAATCTCGTAAAGGGGTCAGCCGATGGGTAATCTCTTTAATACCAACTGGCATACTATGTTTTATGCTAAATGCTGTGTCATCATCACATTTATTACAACATGTACTAAGTAGTAATTTACTACTAGAAATGAATGTACCGCCGAAACGATTTAACTTACAAAATAGTAATTATAATATTTATTTCTTTACAGATAATGCGCAAACTGCTCAATTTGTACAAAGACTGTCGTTTCCTGGATCGTCTTATGAATACTTCCTTCTTTCATGAGGATATATTTTTGGTAAGCAAAATGTTGAATCCCTTCTAACTTGCATGGTAATGTCACATGTGACATGATACTCAATTAAAAACATCACAAATAGTCGAATGACGATATATCACATTTAATAGGTGCTAGATTTTTGTATGACTCACAAAATATAATTGATGTACAAAATAATTGTATGTTAAAATCAAATCTTAGCACCTATTAATAAACTTTACTTATTTAATATTTCAAAAATTTGTCAAGGACTTTTTAAAGAACTAGTTTCTCAAGATCGTTTATTTAAGTTCTTAGCCTTGATTTGAAACTGTATCTTTATGGCAGACCTCAGATAAACCTTTTTTTTGTTCTGGTGGAGGATCTTCATGTGAAAAGGTTATGGCCACCGGCGCATAGGGTATTCTGGATATCTTAATAAAGTACCAATGCATTTCGTGTGTAACTTTCGATGGGTTCGTCCTGAAAGTTCAAAAGTAAGTTCCATAACTATACTGTCATTTAGATGTATACAGGCAGCACTCGACTAGGCTTACGAGCCACAACCCTGACACTACACAACGATTACAACTAAATATTGCGCCTCATTTAAGTTTTGTCTTTAATAAATGTATTGGCAACTGTAGCCTCTCCAATCTCATTGAACATGGTAGAATAATCCTTTTATTTAAGCTGGAGATAAAATCGACCGCACAAATTTTAAATTAATTCCTATCTTACGAGCCCTTTGTAAAATGCCTAACAGGTAGACCACTAGTGACTCCGAAGCTTCCATGAATAATGTTGTACAATCTAGGAACCTCTCCCAGGGTCTAATAGAGCGCGTGAAGGAGCGCGGTGCGACTACACCGCGCGCCGGCGAGCGTCGCGTACACGAGCAGCTGGCGAGGCTTTTCGCCACCGAGGACGCACCGGTGAAGCCCGAGCCCGTCTCGGTGAAGCCCGAGCTCGCACCGGTGGACGGCGAGCTGGAGCACAGCACGCAAAGTCAGCCCGTCGGCAAGTTCATTGTGTCCAACGTCGCGTACGACACTACTAAACAACACATCGCCGAGCCCATGGAGGTATGTTAATCAATTATTATTCATCTGCGAGTACATTATATTACGAATTTATAAATTTGTTGATGTGGTCTGATCGAATTTGCCATATCATATATATATATTTTCTGAGATTGTAGTTTTTTTTTTGAAATGATGTATTGCCATTGTTTGATCACAATTGTTGACAATTTGGCCATCAAAGTTAAGCCAGCTACTCCATGTTGCAGTGTAATTTTTATATCGCTTATTTTACTATAATAAGCAACGTAAATTGCCAAAATGGAATTCAAGTTTTGATTTCAGTAATTGTTGTTGACATTATAACCTAACGAATAATCCGGGAATACTTTGGATCCGAGTTTAAATATTTTTGGATACAACACTTCGGATCGTTTAGAATTTATATTTATACGATCATTAAAGACGCACCAACGGTTATATCTTTCAACATTTCTTACAGGTGGAAGGGTCGCCGCCAAAGAAACCACTGCATCTTAACATTGAGCCAATGAAACCGTCCGCATCCGATGAGAACCGTAAGTTGTGTTGGGAACGATCATTTAACAGTACCGAATTGATATATCACTTTTATAGATATACAGTAGTTTTGACAGATCTGTCTTCACTGTAAAAACTAATTATAATAAATTTCTTATTTGTTAAAATAGAAATCTGCCAGCTAATTATAAGTTAAATCTTCATCTACTGTCATGTTACTAGGTAATGTAAGTTTTGTATTTTGGAATTAATTTATTTGCCAAAAAAAATATGTTGACTCCTCCGAATTCGAATATGTTATGTATTTACGTCAACTGTCAATATGCATTTGCTCAAAATGCACTGTCTACGTCACAGCTCATATGTGTCTGACTGCTGGTGGTCTCCTCCCTTAACTGCGAGGGCCTAGATATATAGGTAGGCTTCATTCACACTTTAAGAAAACATTAGAAACTATTTGATTTTTAAATACAAATTAATTAAACTTGGATAAATAGATTAGCCATCTGACAAAATTTATAATTTTGTTACATAGTTCAATCCACCATCCCATCCATTTATATATTTTTTAAATTTGAACTCAACGGTTCAAAATGTACAACATTATTACAGAAATCTATGACAAAAAATTAACGACAAAGAGTACTCGTTACGATAGGTCATTATAGGAGTGGTCATTTGTTGTAGCACACTCGGAGCAGAGCGACGCGGACGCGCTCGCGCACAATGTGTGTCAGAGATTGTGCTCACTCATACACACGCAGCTGATCAAGGCGCACGCCGAAGTTAACCGGTGCGTAACACGTCACGTCACGTCACGTCACGTCACCTCGTTCACACTACACTGTGACACACATGTTACAATAATCCAACCTGATAACGTTTATCGATCATCTGATCTACAATCGCATACTGTTTACAATCACTTAAGTTGGATTAAGTTACAGTAAGATATATTCGATACAATAAATTTTTTGATCACAAAAGGTATAAAAATAAACAAAGACGTAATGAAAACTGCATATTGTATTACTCTGTGGCAAAAGTCAAAGGTGACCCTTATTGTTAAACAACTATCTGTTACTGACAAGATGGTAAAACAGAAAAAGTTTAGCTTAGTCGGATTATTTAATTAGTGAAACTTTTAATTATGTAAGTATTCAATTAATAAAAAAAACACGTATTTGACAGTCTATATAGAAATAAAGGTCAATACACATATCTATTCCTTTTAAAATCTAACCCAATTACTATTACATGAAGAATTCAATACTGAACCGGAGTCATGAAAAAGGTCCCTATGATATTATACAACCAATGGTCGCACCCAATTCAGGCGAGCGGTATGCGATATTCATTGCTTATAAAACGATATTCACGGAATCCCAACCAACGGTTTCTGGCTTCTGGCCTGATACTGACCAAAAAAATGATAGAACCTTCTACCCAATAGTGAGAAATAAGAAAGTGTTGCAGTCATAATATAGTCTGTGATTTATTTTCGCAGGAGACGGCCCCTAGAGCTAGCCGCTTTTCTTAACGGCTTAATGAAAAAACAATCCGCGAGTGACGAGAAGTTACCCTACCACTTTACAGTGTGAGCCTACATTATATATTTTTTGTTAACCCCTTGACCTAACCCGCACCAAGATTCCCTGGAAGTTTGCGTAAGAAACCACGTTATATTTTTCATAATTTCAACTGTGGAGTATTTTTATAACGCTAAACAAATAACATGTCTGTGCATTAAATCTTGAATCTAATTGATTTATATTATATCAAAATGTTCTGGAATTGGAACTAATTACCATACACATGGTTTCTATATACAAACTTCAGTAAAGACTTAATTTGCTACATTTTTTACCTTTGTTGTGCCTTTTATTTTTTTACACTTTCCCCGAATGCTAATTTCCAATGTGATGTTTCTGTAAATTTATTTCACTTCGTAAATGCACTATCTATATTTGGATATATTTTGCTTTTTCATTATACTTTGTGCAGTGAATTACATATAACGTGCCCCGGCTTTGTGGCGGATCGCCTTTTTCCTATAGAACAAACTTCTGCTATGCAAAATCGCATAACTTATATTAATCAAACTTTTTTGTATGCACACAAAAAAAAACAATTAACATAAGATAATAATAGAAGTTCCAAAAATCTAATTTTGCTGTCAAAATCAACTTCAATTCTGTTAATAGCTTGGCATGAGATTACTATTTCAACGTCGTAGAGCCATCACTTATGTCATGTTATTATTTCAAACGTTTTAATTTGTATGAATTCTTACAATACTTTTTTGGCACTATATTGATTTTATTTTTATTTAACATTACTGTCATCCTGACATCACCGACGTCATCGCGTGGTCAAAACATACAATTATGTTATCCAATCCCTGAATTTTTATATTTATGCACGACGATGCAAATCATTTGTCTCCGTACATAATTTTTATTTTTTATGTATCAATTATTTTTTAATTTTCCAATAATTAATTCAGTACACGCTAGAATTTTACATAATACTTTAGTTGCGAGCAAAACTTGTGATGTTTTTAAAAACCTTAAATTAAGTTTGAAATTACACATAGTTCATTTCAGAAATAATATTGTGAAATGTTTCAGTTAATTGTCATTTTATGGTATTTCGATACAAATTAAAAACATGTTTTATGTTATTTCAAAATATTTGTGACCTTGTGATGATGTTAATCAAAACGAAAACAATTTTAACGCGTGACAATCGTAAGCGGATTATGCAAAAATGACAAGTGTCACTTAAATGAGATGAATGAACTGTTTGAAATTGTTCACACACTAACCCAAACTCGTGTTACTACTTACACATGACGCTAAACTATTACCTTTATATTTAGCTATAAATATTTTTTATTAGAAAAATATTTAGACTATGGAGTTCTTGTGTGCCTTAATTACTTCAGATAACAGTAGTAGAGTTACATATAAGTAGTGTCCTCTTGTGTAGAAATACTTAAAACACTAGAGTAGATTAATATCTATCCCGTTAATATGGTTATCCATTGGACTTTCCCGAGTCTACAAGAGTGTAGGTAGATAATGGCTAATCTCCATGCTCTACTAATAAAACAGTAATCAGGTTGAATCCGTTCAATGTTTTCTGTCTATTAACGCTTCACGCAGAAACTACTGAACGAATTTAGATGATACTTGCCATATTAGTAACATACTATGGAACATAATCTGGGATAAGTTTCGTTCCGCGGAAATAAGTCTACCTGCGGACCAGAAACAAAAGTTAATGGGTGCAGTCGTTTAGAATTAAGTTTCAATTGTTTTTTTGAAGCTATATTGCATTCAATTGTTATAATAAATAAACGTTCAGAGTTCATAGAACTAGAAAAATCTATCCCCAGTACAATAAAATGTGGCAAACATGAAATGCATTAGGTGTCTGATAAAATAAATAATGATGTTCCTAGTGTGAATGCTATTTGTAAAAGAAACGCGTAGGGTTTTTGAGCCAAAGCGATCACGGGTGCAGTGTACGCGTATATAAAATGTAACAATATTATAAAAACAATGATCACGCTTTTTATGAACATCAAGTTTTTGTTTAATTTTTTATTTAGACGGTTTTTTTAGTAGATGACTCTGTATAAAGTGGTAATTTAATTTCTCTACTTTTCGTACATTAAATATCCGGTCTCCGGCTTGTCACCTACATGTTTTGTGTTACATTTGACCGTATCCGGGCCTCTTTGAAGTTAGATTACTTGTGTATTTGTTTAATGTAAGTTTTGCGTGACTAACTTTCGCCATTCTCAAGTGTTCGTTACTGTTTTATGCATGACTTTTCTTCCGGTGTTATTCTAATATCCATGTGTTGCATTAGTGTTGTTGCCTCCTCGTTATCAGCTGTAATTATGTGCGGTTTTGTATTAGTCTTTATTAATTATATCACAGTAGTGCGTACGGGTTAACGGATTCATTGTGGTTACAAAATCGTGTAGGAATTATGACTATAAACGCAAAACGACGTAGTCCATCTTCGTGGTGAACACTGCATAATTCGGCTCGAAGGACCAAATATCGTTGTCGTATGCCGAGCAGCAGAGGAAAATAGATGTGTTATTTAACTATTGGCGGCAACTTTTATATGTATACACACGATTGTTGTCACCGATGCTTTCACCGTTTGTTTAAATGATAAATCTGAGAACGTTTAATATTTACTATTATTCACCAAATCGTTATCACTCACCTTCAGGGCGAGGGCTCAATTCTTTTTGAATATGTTCCTCAAGGATAGTCAGTGACAAGTTGTGATAACAATATCGATAATTATAATAAATTGTCGATACCGTGACGTTCCAGGCAATATGGCGCTTTGGTGGTGACAGTGGGGAGCGCCGACGAGAAGGAGGATAACAAGTCGGTCGGTACGGATGTGAAGGACGCCATTTCGGCAGTGGTCGCAGCCGCAGAGGCCAGTGGTGAGTCGAATTTGATTAAATTGTTAACACACACAAAAACACACACGTACACACAAAGAAAAGTTTTCTTAGCTACAAACAAAATGTGCAATGCATTAAATCTGGAAGTGCAAGATACACTGTTTATATCTAATATATAAAATTCTCGTGTCACAGTTTTAGTTACCATACTCCTCCGAAACGGCTTGACCGATTTTGATGAAATTTTATATGTATATTCATTAGGTCTGAGCATAGGTTGTTATCTATTTTTTAAACCCCTAAGTGATAAGTGTGGTCCACTCCAAATTTTTATTTATTTTAGACATTTTTTTTTATTTTTATTTGTTTATGATGTGGCATTAAAAATACATACAATCCTAAATTTTCAACCTTTTACCATCAACTCCAATTTTTAAATAGCGATATTAGTAGTTTAATAATTTTCAACCCAGGTCGATAACTGATTAATTATCACATGATCAGTTATCCCCGCTCGGCGTCTACCGGTGTCATTTTTGACCCAGTAAACAGCACGGAGTAGGGATGAGATCTCTTTTCTCACTACCTACAATTTACGGCCATTATTTTTATTGTTTATGCATCAATCATAATAGTGACGTTTACAATTATCATTTCACTATTTCAGTGTTATTTTCAAATAAATTTATCATTAAATCATATCACACCATGTTTTTCACGTGGACAATTAATTATACGTGGCATGCTCTCGACTGAGTAAACCATCCAGTTTATTGGTGTTAGGTAAAGATGGGATAACAAAAAATATTGTACACTCTATTGCGTTAAGGGATTGATATTGTTTTTTAGTAAAATTATTATAATTAGCGAAATATATATATTTAATAATTTATATGGCAAAACAACGTTTGCCGGGTCAGTTAGTATACGTAAATGTTTATAAAATTGATTGATTGATATCCAAGACTGGTAACCCATCGTGAATGTAAATTGAAATGAAAATTTTCCGAAATATATGCCACAGTTCTTTTGCGACCATTGTCACAATGACACTTACCCGTAACCCAACATTCAAATACCACATTATGACATCCACGTAAAGAAACATCGGGTACTATCATTCAAAAGCTCGCTACTACACTACGGGCGCTCGGAAACGTCCGATCCGTATCATGTCCGTCATGACTTCGTTCATCAGAAGAGTCCCCACTCGATAACTACCCTCTAAACCGGTATACAAAAGAAAATTGATTATATCTATGGAATACATACGTATGTAGATAGATACACACAATCACACTGCACACCACAATGATGTCTACGCAACGCGTACCACGAAGCCGGTGCGATTTAGTAACGTTCGTCTTAAGCATTAATTTCAGTACCCGTTTCAAACGAAACCGCGCCACTGGCGACGGCCGAGAGCGTGGACGTCGACGCGGTCGCCGCCCCGCCGCCCGCCGCGGACGTGACGGGGCCGGTGGCGGGTGAAGGCTTTATCATGTTGGAGTCGCCGCCCGCCGCGCACCGCTTCCGCCTGTCCATCCTGCAGCCGTCGGAACCCAGGAGCTTCTACAGCGCCATCAAGCGGGAGATCAAGTTGCTCAAGAGCGATTTGCCGCCCGGGGTGAGTGTCTTGAATGTCAATGTACAAGTCATTGGTTTAAACAGACGATAGACATCTCGTAGAATCATTATAGTTAATATTGTTTTTGTTTTATTGATTTTTGATGAAACAGGAAAGATTTATTTGTAGATGCACAGATAGCGTAACATATGAAACATGTATATGTGTACATCGTAGCTTACATGACAATATACACGATTACTTGCCCGCACGCCACATAAATTTACAATTTTTTTTTTTAATGTCTAAGGGATATTTTACATTTATCTGTGCTGTGTGTAAGTTTTACACTTACGATCAAACGAAACATTTCTACGTTCAGGGCTTGGTGCGTACTCTAGGATGGGTGAAGCATCTCACACCCCATAACTTATCAAGGACATCTCGTAGAATCATTATAGTTAATATTGTTTTTGTTTTACTGATTTTTGATGAAACAGGAAAGATTTATTTGTAGATGTACAGATAGCGTAACATATGAAACATGTATATGTGTACATCGTAGCTTACATGACAATATACACGATTACTTGCCCGCACGCCACATAAATTTACAATTTTTTTTTTTAATGTCTAAGGGATAATACATTTATCATTCTACATTTATCTGTGCTGTGTGTAAGTTTTACACTTACGATCAAACGAAACATTTCTACGTTCAGGGCTTGGTGCGTACTCTAGGATGGGTGAAGCATCTCACACCCCATAACTTATCAAGGACATCTCGTAGAATCATTATAGTTAATATTGTTTTTGTTTTACTGATTTTTGATGAAACAGGAAAGATTTATTTGTAGATGCACAGATAGCGTAACATATGAAACATGTATATGTGTACATCGTAGCTTACATGACAATATACACGATTACTTGCCCGCACGCCACATAAATTTACAATTTTTTTTTAATGTCTAAGGGATATTTTACATTTATCTGTGCTGTGTGTAAGTTTTACACTTACGATCAAACGAAACATTTCTACGTTCAGGGCTTGGTGCGTACTCTAGGATGGGTGAAGCATCTCACACCCCATAACTTATCAAGTTTACGTCTAATGTGCATTTAAGATAAATACATCCATTGGAAAGGTTACCACTAACCAGATGATTATTTTAAAGACAAAATTGGTTGGACATGAGTTTAACATACTGCTATAAGGTGTAGTGAGTGCCGACTGGTAACCATGAATAGGAAAAAATGTCGTTGAGAGTTTCTTGCCGTCTCTTCTTTCGGGACCACTCACGGTAGGGTTCTGATGAAGCGATGGTGGAGTTTGACTTCCGAAAAGTGTCTGTAAAAATCTACTTGGAATAAAATTTAATTTCATAACATGATGAGTTGTCGTCCAGGTGTGGGTTCGCGGATACGAGGAGCGCATCGATCTACTGTCGGTGATGATCGCGGGTCCGGCGCGCACGCCGTACGAGGGCGGGCTGTTCGTGTTCGATGTGCAGCTGGGCGGCGAGTATCCTCGAGCGCCTCCGCTCTGCCACTACCAGTCGTACTGCTCCGACCGGCTCAACCCCAACCTTTACGAAGATGGAAAGGTACCGAAAGTTAAAGTACTTACCACAAATTTTAACTGAATGCACACTGTACCCTGTATATAAATAATATTCGTTTGAAAATTGCCGTCGGTTTGACCCGAATATATAATATACTAGGGGCGATGAATTGTCATTTTAAAGACAAAGACAAACATTTATTTTTGGAGCGATCTAAAGGCAGTGTTTGATGGATGTGAGTATGTATTTCACTTGATGTATTATATGGAACAATTAAAAAATATATATTTCAACTTTTCCTTCATTAAGTACGTTACGCTGCGAGCTTATCAGCCGCATCTCGTATGTGGAGGAAATACGGAGCACAAGTTATGCAACCATACAATTACATAACATGGCATCGTTGCCCAGGCCGCGATAATAACGCCAATAATAAAAGTTTGTTAAAGCGATGTCGTAGTTTAACTTAGAAAAGTGTATGGTGAAACCATCTTCGAATAAATTTCATTTCATCTTGCCCACCGAACGATGGGCCCCGGGTTCGATTCCCGATCAGGGCACTAATTCTAGTGTGCGGGTGTGATCGTGTGAAGTATATAATTATTTTCTATTCATTATTAAAACGGACCACAGGTGTGCGTGTCGCTGCTGGGCACGTGGTCCGGCCGCGGGGTCGAGGTGTGGGGCAAAGATAGCTCGCTGCTGCAGGTGATCGTCTCGCTGCAAGGGCTCATACTCAACGCGGAGCCGTACTTCAACGAGGCGGGCTACGAGAAGCAAAAGGGTCAGCGTCCGCTCCACACCTCTAAATATTGTATAAGGTTACTTTTAATCGCCTTCAGGTCGGCCGATGTGATATGAAAAAGTAAGAAAGGTTAAATTTTAGTAATGCTCTACAATCAAAATTTAATGTTAACACTTGACAATAATGAATTTTTATAGTAGCGAATTTTCTCTGCATGTGTGTACTATATTTTTCAAATGCACTATCGAAGTTGGTGCAATGATCCTGCAATTGTACTATATTCCTCAAGACGTATTTTGTTCTGATTCCAGGCACCCAACAAGGCAAGGAGAACTCTCGCATGTACAACGAGATGGTTCTATTGAAGCTGGTCCAGTCTATGACCAGGATGCTCGCGAACCCGCCGGAGCCCTTCCGCGAAGAGATACTCCAGCACCTGCGTACTAACGCGGCAGAGCTGTGCTCGCGTCTCGAAGGCCTCGTTGCCCTGTCCAACGACGTGGCGCCCCCTGG
>PDGT01000021.1:1216617-1236741 GCA_003671415.1 Megathymus violae
TATATACATACATACATACATACATACATACATACGATACTGTGTTACACCCCTTAGCCCAGTAGTGGGTTGATGGCTAGGTACATATTGGTATATCGTTGGTATAGTAAGGTATATATATTTGTACCTGTAGGTGAAATCGGAACCACGGACCTCCTTAACTCGATATATATGTAGTTCTACTGTACTATCCGAACGCTGTTAATAGTTTTGAATAGTCGTGTCGACAATGAAGCAGATGAGTATTTCATGTATTTATCTTCAGTAGATACATATTATAAATAGAGCTTAATTCATTTACATAAGCAATCAATGTCATAATTGTTGTTATGGCAAAATCGGAAAAACAATTTATAAAACTAGCAAACCGACCTCGCTTCGCTTCAGAAAAACTACGTCTTACACTTAGAAATAGCATCTGCATTGCTTAACCCATTGACTGCCAGCTACGAGATATCTCGTATTAAGCGTGCGTATCAAAACTGCCAGCTACGAGATATCTCGTAGTGTTTGTATTTAATAAGAATTTCTGTAAATGCTATTACAATATTATCAGTAACTTATAATATAATTGTATTTTGTAAACTTTCATGTATTCTTCAAAATAAAACCTTGGCACCCAGGGCGAGACGCTCTAAATATGTCTGGCAGTCAATGGGTTAAGATTAATTCATAAGGAACTTAGTGAAGTTCACTGCCATACATTAGTGAAAACAAAATCTGATAAGCCCTTTCTGAGATTAGCCTGCACAAACGCACAGATAAAAATTCGAACTACTATTATTTGGTGTTCAATTGCGTTAATAATGAATAAGTACGTATTTTTTTCCATGATTATTATAAGAAATGATTTCAGTTTTGTTTTAAAGAATTAAAATATTTTTGTAATTTTTTATTTATATTATGGAATCCTTAGTAATAATACATCGGTACTAAAGGTCGAGCTATGTATTTCTCCATATAGAATCGAAACTAAATTTTATTCATAGTAATCGTTTCAATCGTTTCACTATTAACCAATTGAAAGTTTTCAATGGCTATTTTTACAAACTATGAATTAGGTCTACATCTCTAGGAACAAATTAAAGCAAGATCTGTTCCAAAAATTTGGAATACATTGGAATTTGGACGCATTTAGAAAGTCAAAATTATAACATGGTCAATGAGAACACAAATATAAAGTATCAGCCTTTTACAATCCACCGCTGGACCTTATCTGGCGCCACTCCGACCGGTGCCTGGGGTTCAGAATCCCACGGTTCGCCGCTGTTTTCTACAAGTCATCAAGTCGTGGGGTAATCTATGCTCCTTTTAATAAGGTCTGAATAAAGTGACCCTTTAGTGGTATGATGCACCAAGACCCTGGCAAACATAGGCGGCTCTACAATAAATAAAATTACCTGCATACCCGTTAATGGGTTGATCTAATTGGGACCATAGGTAACTTACCCAATTCGTATACGTTGTACCTCATTGAGAAGGCTAGGACATCACTGCTCCAGTCCAAAGGGGTGGAAAATATTCTAAATTTAAAAAAGTTTGAACACAAAATATATTTTATTGTTCGTAAAAAATGACAATTTATAAAAAGTAATTCAGTCGTGTTTGCGATACTTATGAACTACATATAAGTAATTTATAGATGGTTATTGTATCACAGAAAATTAGCAAAGGAATTTTGATGAAAAATATGGTAACAAATTACCCTGAGTTTCCTAATATTCAACTTTATTTAACATGAAAAATAAAATTACTGCTAATCCTAAATTCGATTTATAATTGAAAACAGCAAATTATTGTACTATAAACAGTCAATTATTCACGGAGTGGGTTGCACTAAATGTTCCTGATATATTTTAAAATAACGGTAACAAGGAAGTGTTGCACCGTATTGGTGCTATATTATATAAGAGCTCCGTATGACAATGTTGTTTTTATATCTTATAACGATTGACAGAGGCAAGCACAAAAACTCAACGACCATACAACAGGGAATGCAATCTCGTAAGAAAATTTAACTCCCAGTATTTACAGGCCTGGACATTCTCATTATTCTCTGGTGCTATATTCTAACAATTTTGTTTTTATTAAGATACAGCCTTCTGAAGGCAAGCTTCCATAACTGTGCACCTGACCCAAGTTCCAGAAAATAGGGATTTTCGGAGAAAACGTCGGAATATTTATATCAATACAGTATACATTATGTATCTAGTAGAAGACCATTTATCAATTTACGATCCCGGTGTTCCATTACTTTAATGCAATACAATAACAGCATAGTGTAATCTATAAAATAACATAAAATAGTGGCTACTTATATGCCCTTCCCTGCCCTTCGTTGTTTTACTAAATTGGACGAATACGCAATAATTTTGATCTAGTTTATATACCTACTTAGTATTTTTTTAGGTTAGTTGAAAAAATCTCAATTTTACGTAACGATTAATTATGTAAAACATTAAATTAATTATTACTAATATTATCAACAATTAAAATAAAATGACGAATGTTTTTGCTATAATTTGATGGTGCAACCCACCCTGAATCTTTTATTTAATATGGTGTAGCACATTGTTCCATGGAACGAAAGGAAGCGCCATGTTTTCATTTGTTTCACATGAACATTATGTACAATCTCCGAAAACATATGTACTTTACAACACAATGATGATTATTATTACGTAGCTGTAATGTAACTTAGGTACATCTAATATGTGTAAATCGTTAAAAGTATTTCATTTCATTTCACATAGGATGGTATGAGTTAATTGTTATCTTTCAATGTTTCTTTGTATGTAATTGGTATACAATTAAGCGGATTTGTATTTAATAATAATAATAATAAACGTTAACACACTCACACCCCCGCATTAGGATTCCCTGTGTCGCGGGTGGCGTGGACATACACATATATGACATCACAAACACCCATAACCCGAGAACAAATAATTATCTGTCACATAAATGTCTGCCCCGGCTGGGAATCGAACCTGGGACCCCTCGCTCGGCAGGCAGGTTCACTACCAACTGGGCTATGGGGTCGTCTATAATCATATAATCAAAATGACTTATTTTTTAATAACCATAATTAGAACCGTTTACCGTCAGATCGATGATGTTAAGGGACAAGTGAAACATTAACTTAGTAAAGCAAGAAACATAAAATAATCCTTAAAAGTATTAACTATTTCTGATGTTCCAAAAAGATTAAATATTTATTCTTACTCTTGTATCTGTGTATTATATACATATTACATTACATATTATAAAGAAATGAGTATATTAAATCATTCATACATAAATGATTCATACAAAAAAATATGTATTTCGTAAATAAATAAGACATTTACATTTTCAAGTTGACTAGATAAATACTGTATCAAATTTGCAATGGATATAAATATATTGAAATTCTGGAAATAATAATCATTAAATAACCACGAAACTATAGCCACGGACCTGAAACATACAGATTTCTTTAGAGATCCTTAAAAATTTATTTAACTACTATTTTAATTCCTTTGAACACTAACTTCATATAAGATATTTGGTTACCTCCCATCAGTATGTCACCCTCACCATTCCATATGAAATTTACAATTAACAAAGTTAGAAGTAAAACCATATATTTTTACCTCCGTACTCCAAAATAAACATAATCTGTGTTCGTTTACAACAAAAAATAACCAAAGTAAACATTACTGGAACATTTCAAAATAAATAATTACTTCAAAAATGACTACAGTACTACCTATGTGCAACAATCTAGCGACCTAAGGTAAAATTTATTTATACACCTATATTAATAGTAGCATCTAATAATGTTATTGTCATTTTAATTCGCAGAGTAATTTTAATTCATTAAATGAATGCAAAAAAAATACATAGACTCTTGAACAGTGTTGAAATAAATAACCGTGTTAAATAAGGAATACTATACTCTGGTATAATCTATGTTATAAAAACCAAAATCGAAGGACATTATAGACACAAATTCATAGATCTGAATTACAACTGGACTAAGTTTAACAACCATAAAGGACAATTAAAAAAAATATATAATGATAAAACTTGCCCATTTAATTCCAATGAACAATTCGAGCTGTAATTACAACTGTAATTTTAGAACTGAAGATTTTACTGTGTGAACATCGAATGAATCCGACAGATAGTAGGAAATATTCTGTCAGATGTTACTGTCATACATAACAAATACAATCACCAGCGAATTCATTACATTGCCGCGCAGGGCGATGCTAAAAACATGGTCAGGATTTCTTCTCAAACATATTCACTGAAACCAATATGATGCATATAAAAGACCACAATAAAACGAAAATCGCCCAAAGAACATTAGAGAATGGGCTTTTGTATTTGTTGACCACTCCCAAACCTAGGAGATTGGTGCAGTGGCGTCTTGCCGAGATCACCAGAAAGGTAGGAATTAAATACTGTATACATGTTCCGGCGTAGGAACCTGTAAATTTGATAAGAACTCTTATATCTTCTAGGAAATACGTCAAAAGTAATGGAGGTGCGACCGCTAACACAGGAAACACGAGCTTCCTCAACATGAAGTTGTAAGATTCTAATCGTGTGGTATCTAAGAACAGGCTTTGGAGATTGTTTCTTAGCGTTATAGCGATGATGGGGAAACTGGTGGACAGTGTGAAGACTGGGAAGAGAGCTAAGAAGTACTCGACTATCTCCAGGAATATGTTTTCGTTGTCCGTAGGTACAAAGTTCAGGGTGTACAAGTCGTTGAGATTAGCGAACGCAAACGCCCCGGTGAAAGCTAGAAGGAGATAGAAGATGCTTATCAGAGCGTAGTCGAGTGCGAGATGGAGTCCCAGCCGGTGCTTGCCGCGGATGGGACTGATAAGACCAGGGAGAGAGTGATGGCACATGAAGGAGTATACGCAGGTGCCGAAAAGTGTGGGAAGTCCGGTGAAGTCGAAGGCCGGTGGATTTCCTTGCGGTCCGCGTCCGATGAGAAGATGTATCGCCATAGATATCATTATGGCAAAAGCTGTAACAAAGAACATATATTATTTGAAATTTGAGGTCACTTAACATAACATTACATTTATTATACTTGAAATGAGTGGCAGGCAGATTATTCATTACAAACAGAATTCCAACATTTGTTATCTGGATGAATTAACCTATAATTAGTTTCATAAAAGACAGAAGCGACACTTACCTAGCCACCGCATCCCAGAAGTAAATAACTGGAGATACTTCGTTTTCTGTACATTGAGGAAAACGAACGGGCCGGTGGCGGCGAAGAAGGTGAGCAGCGCCACTCTGTAGCAGTGGAGGCGGGTATAGACGTCGGTCTCCGACCCTGACGAAGTAAAACACGGGAGGTAATCCCGGTCCGTGCTGTTCGTCATGTTCGCGGGGACAGGTGAGCTGTTGACAAGTGTTTTTGATTGTTATATGAGAAATAATCACATCAAAGATATATGGGACTAGCGGCCCGCCCCGGCATCGCACGGGTGTAATTTCCGCAGCGTATGTGATGAAAGAAAATTTCAAGTTAATTTTTTTACACCTTGGTTAACGTTACTAAAGTTTTAGCAAGGATCCCTTATTTTTTCTAGTAATAAATATAGCTTATGTTACTCAGGGATAATGTAGCATTCTAATGGTGAAATAATTTTTAAAATCGGTTCAGTAGTTTTTGAGTTTATTCGTTACAAACATACAAAAATACAAACCTTTCCTCTTTATTATTATATTAGTATAGTAGTAGTATGGATAGGCATTCATTCCACCCTCAAGTTTAGCGCACCTTCCCTGCTTTTAGCACGTCATTTATAAAATGACGTCACATTCACCCTATTGGAGATCATTGGGCTTTGTACCATTTTGTATCAACCTGAAAGTATTCGTAGTAAGGTGTTTTTGCCCAGCTTACTATCACTATCACTTACAATGGAATGCATGCAGTGTAGTCTCGACTGTATAATTTAATTTAAACAATTCTTTCTGTTGCCTATGTTAGATATAACAAAGCTAATTTCTGTGTATAGCAAAAATATGTACATATATGAGTTGCTTCTACCCACAGAATAATAAAATACAGAACTTTGCTATAAGTGATTTTAATTTTACAACATGTACCTCACTGGATACATTATGCCTAGTTTGAAATTTCAATGAAAGTAGTAGTGCACGCAAAAGTTACCCTAACATTAGCTTCAAAAGGCTACCTAATGAATTTATAGTATCTGCGGCCTAGTTTCAAGCACATTCTGAGTTAGTCATAAGTTTTTGATTGATGTTGTAATTTAGACAGTGACAGGATCTGTGACGTGGTCTAATATGCAATGATTTCGTAAGCAGCTAAGAGAAAAAAAACAAACATTCCTATGTGTAGCATTGTGTCTGCCAGTCGGGATTCTAAATTGGGACTCTTCACTAGGTTAGGGTCGCTCCTAACGAAGTGAGCGTCTAACAGACAATTGAATGAATGTAAATAAAATGTATCAATGTTGTAATGGATATATGATGATTAAATTTAAAAATCCAACGCTTTCCACATTAATGGACATTCATTTCACATTCACAGTTTCCTGATGTCCCAGAATAACCTTGTCATTTGATTACACATTGTATATATGCATCTGTTTATAGTATGATTCTTTAAACTTTAACAGGTTTTATTATATTATAAAATTAATCTTGAAAAGACCCAGGACATCTAAACTTTAAAAGTTGAACTTCCAGCTGAATAATTAAATTATTTTGCTGGGTATATTGCATGTTTTTTTACATTTGCTTTACTTTGCTGACATTAAACAAGATATTAAAATGTTTCAATTACATGCCAAAAAATAAATTTTGGCATGTTTGTATGCTATAACTTTATGTGCTGACTTAACCAGATCTACAGAACTGCGCCATTACTTACCAAACAACATCCATTATGGATTTTGCCACAGCAGCTGAATAAATAGAGAGGTCTCCATATAAATACACACAGAGAGTGCAGTAAAACACAGTTCTACCCGTCTTGCTCAGGAAAAGATTTGCCATCTCTCCCAATTCTATGCGCTTGTCAAGGCTATAGTACCTTGACGGTATGGAGTCTCCGCATACCAGAGGGTCTTCTAGATCCCCTGCGAGCTGTGACCTTGAGGGTTCCTCTTCTGATTCATGCTCTTCGATCTGTGATAGCAATATGTAAACTATATTGATTTCTTAAGTCATCAAATTATAATACCAATTTATTATAATTTTTTAATGTTTTATTTAAATGACCTCTACACTCTATAGATACCGATAAACAGCCAAAACATTTTATTTAAATAAGTTCAGTACTCAAATACTTAAAAAACTATATCATTAAATATAAAATAGATATAAAAGATAGTAATCTAATTTAACACTATGACAATAACTGATTTATATTTGATATTATTTAAGATAGATACCATTAGATTTCATAGTTTTCTTGTTCTGTTTTAGGGACTTAGATAAATGATTTCTTAGATATTTTATATGTTACAAAGTAATATGGGCAATGAGGGTAATCTGTCAAAGGTCTTGAGTTACTTCCAAAAAGTATAAGTTGGCTACCATATTCAATTTTCCAGTTATGTGATACAAATGTTGCCACCTGCCATTGTTATGGCTGGACTGATATTACATATCAACATACATTATGTTTACCCTTTGTAAAATATAGGTTTACAAAGTCTCATACAATACAGAATAAATAAATTAAATAACTGCTCTGATATTTAACATACTCACACTATTCCTCTTAATATACTGAAGCCTCTTCCATTTCAATACGGCATTGGCACAAGCCATGGTTTCTATTACATATGTGACATTCATAAAACTCATGAATGCCAAGAATACCATAGATATAGTGCTGAGACCCCATCCTGCTTTCGCAAAAACTGCTGGAAGAGTCAGTGCTCCAGTACCAACTATCAGGTTGAAGATGTACACCAGACCCACCTAAAAATAGAAAAAGTGTTCTATAAATTTGTTTCATATAATTCTTTTAAGTTACTTATGTAGAAATGTAATTCAACAAAAATCTAAAAATTCATGATTTTTTTCAAATAAACTTTTGAAACTTTAAACAATTTCCTACAGTTAAATCACAAATATTAACAGTAATCAAATACTCAAATATATTTCTTCTAGTTTAACTTACAATTTCAGCTACAGACAGAAATAAAATCAAGTTCTAAGTTTATCTTGTACAGTTCTGTGCTTTTAATAGCTACAACTAAAGGAAGATAAAAGTGTAGAATCAGAGCAATTCCAGGCAAATAAACACAATTTTATTAAAACCAGAAATATAATATTTATGTTGCTCACAAACAAAAATTATGGTCAATGATTTAATGTGTATAAAATGTATGTAACTAGTGACAGCTGTTAGATTTGTTTTTCATATCAGCTTTGCCTATATCAGAGGTGGGATTATTAGATGGAACTGTTACATATATGGAACTAAATTTAAAACTTTTTACACATAGGAGTGTATGGACTATTCATCTTCATTTGGATCATCAATTTGAGTAAATTATATGCCTAACACTAATAATCAGGAGTCTTGAATAAACACTCAAAATAATACATAATTTACAATGTCTACCTATTTTAAAAATTGTTCATATCTGTGTCAAATGGCATGTTGCATTGTGCTAACATGTGTCAGAAAAATTACATATATGCCTAATAATCATAATATACTACATAACACAAAGAGTAAAGACATAGCCGATTATTATATTTATTCTTGAGATGACAAAAGGAGGTAACTGAGTATAAGTATTTAAATAATAATATAGTGAGTAATTCAAATAAAATAATTATTAATTACAATGTGTAAGTAAACATTTGAACATATGGTATACTCATATAAAATACTGTACACGGCGATATTTTAGAGAAAATAATTTTAAAAACTATAATTAACATTGTTTATAAATCTTACCCATACAGAATATTGGTCTCCAGCCTCTATCTCAGGCATTCTTAATCTTCTTACACTCCAAACACGACGCATTTTTCCGACTCACTGCACCACATCGTGCCCCTAGTACTATCGGTATGACTGAATATCGAATAACTTAGTGCTATGTGATAAAAAAAACACCTTACACGTTACAATTTATTTCAATATTTTGTCAATATTATATTTCTTTGATTTGTGTGACATTGACAGTATATTATCATTATTCACTTTATGGAATAGTCACAGATTAACAAAAATATTAAGTCAAATTACACCACACCATAATTTTACTCTATGGTAATACACCGTGCTATTATATTAACTCTATGCAATTAACATAATATTACAGGTTAAATTTTAAATTGAAAATTAAAATCTTGATTGACATAATGCGTAATGAATATTGATAGGGCATCCCTAAAATATATATGTCATGGCGGCAACTGTTACGGATATTGTTTATTGGTTTATAAACTCCTTGATTTTATTATTCAACTTCACAATCAATTCCTAAGCTTCAAACAGCGCTTTATACAATGCTAGGCATTGCAAACCGATACAAAATTGACATATTTAAATACAACACAGAAAAGTAAAGGCATGGTTCGTCAAATTTTGTTCCACTAATTGCTACAGGAGTTTTTGTCAAAATCACTCGATCTCCACCTTCCTAATTTATTATCGGATTCCTCTCATGTTAGAAAACATTTGACAACTTATTGAAAATAATAATACAAGAGAGGAAGATTGCCAATTATATTCGATAAGAATTCAATTGGATATGATTTGAAAGATGAGATCGCAGTTTCAAGTTTATTAGTTAACACGTTTTAAGAGATATTATAAAAAAGATGGTTTAGTAACTGACGTAGATAGAAAAGCGGAGATTGCACTTAAGTAGGAATTTATTCCTCACGTTCTTAACACATTTAATATTGTATTGAACGCTAAATTTTAAAATTAGTAATTATACACTCGCGTGCATCCGAATCGACTCACCTCTACAAAATGCATAAATGGTGTAATATATTTTTAAAGAATAAAGAAAATATAGGTATATATATATTTTTTTTGAAAGCTTATTTCATAGGCTTTAAAATGATACCATAATCTCAAGAATCTGCGCAATATTTTCGAATTTATTCGAATTTAATTCACAAGGTATCAAAAATTTAATTAGTGAAAAAAACAAAGGATAATTAAAATTAAAGGAAAACAAAAAGTTATGATAAAATTATTAAATCAATAATTAGTGTTGCCCCCCCTAGCCTTAATAACAGCTCTAAGACGGTTCCCCATCGACCTGATAATCCTTACTACCAGATCTTGAGGGAGAGCCTCCCACTCCTCTTCGAGCACTGTCTTTAGCTCTACAATGTCTGCAGGCGCTGGATTTCTGGTCCGCACTATGCGTTTTAGCTCGTCCCATATGTGTTCAATAGGATTGAGATCAGGGCTGAGTGGCGGCCAGTCCATGGTCTCAATACCAACTTCGTCCAGTAACTGACGTGTTCAAGGAGAACGTCTTCCACATATCGGTCTGCAGTCAGACCGCCTCCTCGGCCTCCACTAGGGATGAAAACAAGAGCTGTTTTTCCTTCGACAGAAATGCCCGCCCACATCATACACGAACCACCGCCATAGGACACTGTTTCGGCAAAACAACATTGCGAAAATCGCTCGCTTGGACGCCGGTAGACTCGAGCTCTCCTGTCGCTGCCATGCAGACACACTCTGCACTCGTCAGTGAACAGGACCCATCGCCATTGTTCAGCCGTCCAACCGATGTGTTCGCGAGCAAATGCAAGGCGAGCTTGTCGGTGGGCTGTAGTCAATTTAGGGCCTCTGGCAGGCCGTTTTGGAGTCAGGTTGGCATCTTTTAGCCGTCTTCTAACCGTCCATTGACTGACAGCGACTCCACGAACCTCTCTCAGCCGCTGCTGTACAGCAACACCGGTGAGATGGCGATTTCTGAGACTTGTAGAGACGATAAAACGGTCGTTTCTCTCAGAAGTACGCCGCCGCCGACTGTTATCTGGCCTCCTAGAGTAAGAATTTGTCTCTTGAAACCTTCTGTATACCCTGGATACAGCAGATTGGCTCAGATTTAGTCGACGAGCGACTTCTCGCTGGCTAAAGCCCTTTTGTACCAAAAGGACAACTTGGGCGACTTCTTCTGGTCTTGTATCCATAGTGGCGGCGAACTGGCAATCGTGTCTTGCGGAAATGTGTTCAGGTCAACTTCTGATAAGCGGCTGATAAGGGTGCGTTTTTTTTTGCGCCCAGAAGATGGAAAATGGGCTACCCACCGGAAAAGCGCGGCAGGGGGGTGGTGAATGCTCCCAGCATACCAACGCAGCCGGCTGCGCTGGTTATGTGGGACTCCCGAGAAACCTAGGGGCCTACCCACTAAACACCACCCGAGTTGGCTTTGGCCTTTTGGCCTCTAAGCCTTCATCTGAAGCGACCCATCCTTAGAGAAGGAAAGGGTGCTAGCGGCACTCCCGAGGGAGCATACGCTTGTTGTTAACACTGAAGGTGTTGTCGAATGGTGAGGCTATGTGGCATCTTAAGGATGCTACTAACTGTTACTATTTGAGTTCTTGACTATGGCTGCCAGGCGGCAGTCTAAGTCAGAAGATATCTTGCCGGGGGGATCTGTGAGAGCGTTTCTTGGCCTCCGGATTTGGTGACCTGTAAGAGTAGGGGCGGTGTAATCCGCTGCCTGTCTGATAAGTGGATTTGAATGTTCCTCTGAGGATTTAAAAAATGTAGTGCAATAGTCTTTAAAAGATTTCTGAATGGTCGGAAGTTGTAGATCGAAGTGCAGGTCGGCGTTCCTCACACACCAGTGAGCGTTGGTTGCTTTCCTGCAAAAAATGTTTTGGACGGTTTGGATGGGATGTAGGACTTTGGGATCGGCGTGTGCGAAAACAGGGGCGGCGTATGACATCACCGGCCGTATGCAAACCTTTAGAGCGTTCGCTTGCTTCTGAAGGACATCTTACTGTGCCTTCCCAACAGACTGTTGAGTCGGCCCATATAAAATCTGGCGGAGTTGGTGACTTTACGAACGTGTGGTCTGAAAGTCAGTCTGGAGTCGAGTGTTACTCCTAAGTATTTGGTAGTGGTTTTCCATAGAACAGGGGTGCCTAGCAACCGGATGTTAGGGTCGTCTTGTCTATGTCTGGTCTTGTGGTGAAAACATACCGCGGAGCTTTTCTCCGCGTTGACTTCGATTCGCCATTTGGCGAACCATTTTCCTAGCTCATTAACTGAGTGTCGGAGTCTGAAGAGGACCGAATCTAATTTCTGCGATTGATAATATAGGGTGGTGTCGTCTGCGAATAATGAGAGTTGTACGCCGTTTTTAGGGATAGGAATGTCATTCGTGTACGTTAAAAATAACAAGGGAGCTAGTGCCGAGCCCTGAGGAACCCCAGCCGCTAGTGGGCGTGGGGAAGAAAGTACTCCTTCGTGTCTAAAACGAAAGGAGCGGTTTTGGAGGTAGGAAGCGACCAATCGAACAACGCGATCTGGCAGACCTAGGCAATGGAGTTTAAATATGAGTCCTCCGTGCCAAACTTTGTCGAAAGCTTTGGCAACGTCGAAAAAAACCGCGACTATACGTTTGCGTTTGGGATAAAAAACGCTTAGGATATATTCCACTATACGATGGATTTGCTGAGGGCACGAGTGCTTGGCACGAAAACCGAACTGTTGTGGAATGATTAAAGGTTGACCGCCTACTGGGAAGAGAAGGTTCCTTAGTCTTGTCTGTATGACGCGTTCGAATACTTTCCCCGTAGCCTTGAGGAGACTGATGGGGCGGTGGTTGGACGGATAAGGGTGCGTTGCTTACGGGGGTTTATATAGGGGGTGGCACAGCGCAACTCGTTAGTACTGCAAGCAGTAAATTTTACGCACTTACGTTCATGCCACGATATTTTCCAAAGTAGTGATTGGATTAAAATGATAAATGTGTTAATTTAAAGGTAAAAGAATAGGCTTTAATAAAAAAATACCTTTTATAAACTTTATTTTTTTTTTCAATAAAAACACACTGTTTGTCTATTTTATATGGGTGAGTCGATTCGGTTGCACGCGAGTGTATTTTGATAAGTGTTAACAACATTATTAGAGGCACTATTCGCGTCTTCTCCGTTTAGTTTTTATTATGGTAATGTAAAAATACCTATTATAATCTCGAGAGTTATATTCCGTATTTGCCACAGGCTCTTGCTACCTATCTTTCTAATTGATTTATCGACTCGTTTCCTTATAGAAAATATCCCAGACATTTGCAATGGTAATCGGCCCAGTAGAGTAATAGTTTTTATGCGAAAAATTAATGGCTTTGGGTGTGATTTGTCAACAAAAAAAATGCAACCAAAACGCTATTATGTAACAGACTCGTGGAAAAAGATCCAGAGCTCTAATACCGGGCATTGATCTGCCTCTATAGTTGTTTACCTAATGGGGTGAAAAAAAATTTATCGACTTGGTTATTAGATGGTTTCCTTAAATAGAAAATAGAAATCCTAGATTCATTAGCATTAAAGACGAATGTACAAGCTTTTGAAACCAAATGTACATCGCAATGGAGGTACATGGATAAAATATAGCAGACAGACTGAGAACAATAAAATTGTGTACTGTACAACCTCCCCATTACATATAGCTACTATATAAAATCGCTTCGACTTCCAATATTCTGTCGCTAAGCTGAATATCTGCGACGCAAAATGGCTTTGCGCATGTCCGATTACACCCAACCACATACGGCACTCACACCAACACAAATGTACTGTAGTGTGGCGTGCGACCTATAGGTTGTATATAAATTATTTATTAGCATTGGTTCAATTTACACCCTACGATTTTCAACTATTTTTTTTATATAAGAATTGATAAAAAGATTAAAGGCTTAGAGATTTATCTCTATTTATGTAGAAGTGGTAGAATGTTCTTATTGATGGTACGATTCAATTGGGTGTAACCGCCTGCTACTTGATAAATTTCCTCAGATCGGAAGATTTGTCTTAGAAGAAAAAAAAATTGTCGCTATCCCCTGTCATAGCCATGGCTTAAATGGCAGAAAATATCACTTGGAACCTAACCACCACCGTAAACCTAGTTATTAGGTCACACAAAAAAGAAAAACTAGATAAATAAAACATAGTTATTGTTTCACAATATGTTCTATAATTACGCTATTTTGGTGCAAAAGCTCTCATCAAGATTAATCGACTTAATATGATAACGCCTTAATTTTTATTTTCTACTATTTGTTAGTTAAAAATATAAATTTTCATGTTATAATTTCAACACATTACGATCAAAGGTCACAAGTAAATTATTTACACTAATATATGTCTTTTATTTTGTGTTTGCGCTTTTTGTCCAAAATTTCCGTGGAATATTATTTTAGTTCACATTTAAATGATAAATCAATAAGTATACAGTTGTGTTACACGTTGGAATTGAAGAGGGAAATAAACATTTACCATGCGGGTCGTTGGATGTAAAATTATCAAACCAGTTTCTAGTTGGAGCTAGCAGACAGCTCGTAAACCTCCACATTGTATGTCGTGCTTTATCAAATGCCTCAAATAAACCCTCAGGCTGGTACAGGCCTCTTCACAATATATATTTTTTCAAAATAGACGAGAATACTATGTGATGTAACTGTGTTTGTACTCAAAAAATGATATTGTCTTCCGGCTCACGATCAGTGTTTTCGAATCGTTCGATAAGATGATAGAACAATTGGTATACAAGTGAATGTGGACTGTTATCTACGTCTAAGCACACAACTGACTACATGTACCTAACGTGAAGGTATGTAAAATCTATTTTTGTCATGACCAAGTATTGGTAAATATTTCTACGGGGGTAGGTTTCCATCGACATATCGCGATATCCAATTATTTTTTCACAGTAGAACATTTGTAAATTTAATTACATATCGTACATTTGTTAATGACAAGGTTGTTTGTATGTAGCTAGATAAATATATACGAACAAACCAAATTAATTAATATAGATGAGTTTTGAATTTATTCCTTTTATTTTCACCAGTTCTTATGGGTTTCGGCAATAAAATTATTTGCTTTGATCTGTTACGTTCATATACAACAAACTTGCTATCTAAAATTAATCCAGGGCCAAATGAAGAAAATAATTTGCTGAAATATTTATATACCTAATTTATTTTATAAAAGGTAAGATATAGTTGTGTCAATATAATGTGTCTGAAAGGGACATTGAGTCTGGAGAATAAAGTGGTAGTTGAAATCAGTCAATAAAATTTCAGGACTGCTTACGCTTAGCTTTAGAAGAATCGGGGATAAATATACAGAATTTCATACCACAAATTGCAGATTATCATAAAAGCAATTTATATCCGGTATATGTAATCTACAGAGTACATTAATTAATACCAATAAAGTACTTCTATGGCAAAAATGTTTACTTTCGTAAGTCCTACTGTAGTAAACATGTACATAAGTATTGTATGTATACAAAACGTATAAACGATACTGAAGTCGAAGTAGTCGCATACGGTATTTATGTATACTAAGGTCTTATACGAAAATAGTTATGTACGTATAACAATTTGCTATAAACCGACCATAATAAAAAGGCATAAAGCGTAACGTATTTTTGTATATACCAGCGTCCATCTTGAACAAGTGACATTTCGTAACACTTCGTGCGAACCCCGACGACGAAATCATTCCATCCAGCCGTCGAAGCTGTATTCTCGGGGGTTTGGGATTGTGATTTTGTATAAATCTACATAGTTTTTGTGCCAACAACTATATAAAACGAAGGTATGTGTTATCCAAAATTAAACTTCTAAGTTTTATACTAAAAATCGTCGTCGAACGACTTTAGCATTTATGGAAACGCTTTCTCAGGTGAATTTTTTGTCTCGCTCTGACAAATGGAACGTCAGTATCGCATTTAGTTCTCTATCTCATTCTATCTAGTAATATAACACCGTTGTGCTCGTTCGTGTCACGTAAGAAATTTTTGTATTTCTTTAGTTAATTTTAGATTACTTAGCTATCTTCGGTTTTTTCTTACTTAAATATGAACTAGTTGTGTTTATGAATGTTTTCTAGTTGAATATTAACTCGTACAGTTCGATAATAGGTCGTGGTAACTTTCACTCTAGGTATAGATAGATACGTACTGTAGATAAATATACATAGCACAGATAGATGTATACGGCTATAGATATTCAACATCGAGTCTCAAGGCCGAAATACACAAATACCGTGTATCTACATGGAACCTGCTGTGAAAAGTAAGATTTCATGGTTTTTGTAAAAATATGTCGTTTTTATCTTAAAACATATAATTTGATATTGATGTGCCTTGTTGACACCGATGAACGGTGCAATTTTATCATGACCTGTAAGCGAGTCCATGCATATTGGTAAGCGAAGCTCTTTCATTTTGATTTGTTATACTGATCGTTATCGCGTGTATCCACGTCGCTAAATTATGTAGATATTGTAATTACAAGTCCCAAGCTGACCGAATATATGTGTATTGTATAGATACGTCGAAGTCCTTGAGGTAACCTCAAAGTTCGTAATGCTTATTTCATCGATCGTTGTTGCCAACGACATCATTTATAAAAGATAGGTAAGGGACGATGGAAAGACTACGGTTTACAGTAAATATATTACTGATTTCCTTCTTTTCACAGATAAAGTGAAACGTTACGAGCGAACTGCGAAGCTGCTCCAAAGGATCTGCCGAGCCCGCATTATCTGTGATATACAGCTCAGCCTCACGTCCGTCCTATAAGGTACGTTCTTAATTTGAATATTTTAATAGTATTAATTACAAAACAAACAGTTTCTTACTGGAAAGCCCTCTAATTTATTACATTAATTTGTTATAAGTTAGTAGGAGCTCTAAATAAATTTATTTGTACGGGTTTATTATTTTGTAATATTGAATAATCGTAGTTAGAGGGAAGTTATTTCCTTCTGGTGATACAATAATATTGTTTGTAGGGCTGGGCCACTCGGGGCTAGAGGCGAGTCCACAGCAGCTTCCAGCGGTGATCTCACCCTGCCCTCTGCCACAGAGGCACTAAACACTGCTACCTGCTTAATTGACTGCATCACTACGAACCATTGTTACTTAGTCTTTAATTGAAACAATGCAATCTGTGAAAATAAATATAATGTTAGGTGGATATTGTAGAAAATTATTCTATTTATAAATAATTGTCTGATGTCTAATGTTTCTGTAATATTATGTGTTCCATATCTAATTAAGTATAATTGTTACTCCAATATTGATACTGTTACCGAACCAATGCAATGTAATAAATCCACCTCAATGTCGGTGGTAAACACAAATAAATTTGGTGCTTTTAAGCGAGTTGATGAGAAGAATGAAAGTCAGCGAGTTAGTGTAAAAATGGTAGATAATAATAATATTTATAATGTAGAGTTTGTTGATAGTATCCAACAAAACCAAATGATTGGCGATACGCCTAACTACTGCATTCCTTTAATGATTAACGCCATAACAGTCCAGGGTATCTCATACAGTGACCCGTATTTCAGTAGCTTTAACTTAAACTATAAGATGGTGTTTGGAGCGCCAGAGTATATGAACAAGTCTGATTACGCTTTTAAATCCTCAGTTTGTATTATGCGAGATGAGCCTTGCACGGATAAGACGCAACTACTAAACGAAAAGTCTGCTCATGATATATGCAAAACGAAAACTCGAATGATTATTTATGACAGGAAGTCTGCTAAAACATACCATGACAATAAAAATTTGGATGCTGATAGAGTGAATTCAGCGTTTGAGGCACCAGTGGTGAAAACATTTGCAAACGGTGATTTAACATTTGACACCATGATAGAACTACTTAGGAAGGAGAATGATCTCCTTAAGGATATGAAATCTGAGGAGGTGGACAGTTGGGGCGTGCCCCGAAGACTGCGCCTCCGAGGGGGAGGCGAGAGCTCCCTCAATGCTGCATCAGGTTGGGGAAGTCCACCTGCATCTAACAATGGTAATAAACAATTATCTTCTTAGCTTAATTAGAGCTTAAATTGCTTTAAAAAATAAATTTAAAAAAGAGTTTAATCCAATGTTGTTTATATGAAAAAAATATTAAATTTTAATGTAAAAATACTAAATATGCTAAATGGCTTTTACAAAAGATTTTCACAAGAAATACAAATGAAAATCTTTATGGACATGTTTATATTTTTTAGAAGTGCTTGTATTTTTTATTCATGTCCGATTTTCCATTCGAGTGATCACGCTCGTTGACAATGGGTATAGCTTCTTAAACATACATAAACAATTCTTTTTATATTGCCAGCTGGGAATTGGGGTGGCAATTCTAGTGGCCAAACAAGTAATGGCACAAACAATACTCAACAATGGAATAACACTCAGCGGCCGCCGACTTCCCAAGCGGATTGTAAGTTATTACAAACCTATTTGAATCGCTAGCTCATTATGATTGACGCTTACTTGTCCCACTAAAATACTTGACGCCCGCGAATTTGACACATGAAATATCTTTTGCAGTGAACAGCAATAAAGGGAATGGCAATCAAATGCCGCCGACGAGTGCGGCCTCCCAAAATTGGCAGAGTTCCCCGCCAAACATGCCAAATACACAGCCGAATAACAACGGTGCGCCTGCGAGTAATGGTAATAATATCTAAATATTTTATTGTCATGGAAATTAATTACTTTTTGTTGCTAATTGTCTCTGAATAATATTCAGGAACGAACAACGCTGGTAATGGTAACAACCCCGGTAATAACCCCGCGAATCCAAGCGCGAACACCAATGGTCCGACCGCTGGCAACGGGAACAACGGAAATACCAGCACGTCGTCTGCGAAGATAGAGCAGCTGAACTCTATGAGGGAGGCTTTGTTTAGCCAAGATGGCTGGGGTGGCGTAAGTATTTGTAACAACCATATTACTATTGATATAGACTTGAATTATTTCAGTATTTTCTTGTATGATTTGACTTGCTGAGGCCTCAATAAAAATTCAAATTATATGACAACTTGACAAGACATTGTACATTAACGAAAATATCTGTTTGGAAAGCAAGAAAGTTATTTAATTGTTTATTTTCAGCAACACGTAAATCAAGATACTAATTGGGATGTTCCTGGATCTCCTGAACCAGGATCTAAGGTGGAACCTGCAGCTGGAGGTCCACCCGCATGGAAACCCAATGTTAATAATGGTGCATTTCTTGGAACCGATCTCTGGGAGGCTAATTTGCGAAACGGGGGTCAGCCCCCACCGCAACCCGCTTCCAAAACACCTTGGGGCCACACGCCCACTACCAACATCGGTGGCACTTGGGGTGAAGACGACGACGCTGCGGACTCTGCTAACGTCTGGACCGGGCCGCCACCGCAGCAACAATGGACTTCGGGTCCTCCGCAACACGCCCAACAGTGGAACGTGCCTAAGAAGGATGATTGGAACGCCTGGGGCGAACCGCACAGGCCCTCCGATCCTCGATTGGACCCTCATCGCTCCCAAGATCCACGTCAGCAGGCGTCCGATCCGCGTCACGATCTCCGTGGAGGAATCTCCGGCCGTCTGAACGGTGACATGTGGAATCAACATCATCAGCACACCGGTGCTCCGAACAAGATGATGCCCTCCGGAGGAGTCAATCAATGGGGAGCTCAGGTAAATAGCGACGAACATTTAATCATTTTCTTAGTGTAAATTAATAAAAATTGTTCTGATTCCGTTTTAACTGTTCAGGGTCCCAAGGATTCGATCAAACCGTCGGGATGGGAAGAGCCATCTCCGCCCGCCGCGCGTCGCGCAGCCGGCGGGTTCGACGACGGCACCTCTCTGTGGGCACAACGCGGCATGAGCGGTATGTCACGCGGGGCGCCGCAAGGCCCGCCGGCACCGCAGCGGATTCCGCCCACCCCGACTAAGCCCGACGCTGTTTGGGGAGCCCATGGACCACGCAACGGTTCCTGGGAAGAACCTCACACGCCTGGATGGCCGGAACGCGATGTACCTGGATGGAGCGATGCGTCCGGGCCTGGCTTATGGCCGGTGCCGAAACCGAAACCTTCCGGTCCCGC
>PDGT01000021.1:1238497-1257427 GCA_003671415.1 Megathymus violae
TTAATATTTATTAAGGAAATAAAATTATGAAACAACCAAAACTAGTTTTATTTTTTTTATACCCGAAATATGCAGCAAGTTGTAGGGTGCCTAATACTTTTGGCCAAGGCTGTAGTGTGTAGATAATTACTGCTTATGAAAGAAATATTTTTCTTAGCATGAGTTGACCTATCATTATTATAATTATAATACCAGTCTCTCTTTCGGTTGATCTTGCTTTGGTGTTATGTAAACATTGCAGTCTTATGTCAGATGTCAGCAACCGTTAATTATCAATGGCAATAATTTGGTATCATATATAATAACATAAATACATGTGCTTTCCTTTCAAAAGATGCGCAATAGAGGTAGCTGATCTTGGTTACAAACGTCCATAGCCTCTTAGCGATAACTTTTAGTCGAACATTTCAAGGGTGTCGATATCGCTAAAAAGACTGATCAAAGTAACCGAAAAATCTTATGGTTACTTTACTTAAGCGGCTACACCGTTAGGAAGCTGGATGCTATTGTCTAGTCTAGCGGTTGCGATAATTAATTGAGTCGATTTGCCGTAACCGGACGTTGCAGCCATAGTTTCTTACGATAGTTTCAAACGTCGGTAACAATAAATCGAAACGTTTGCATTTCGACTAAAGTTTCGTTTACTAATTACAAAACAATGATAAATGTTTTAATGTTTAGAAGAAGCGACAGGACGACGATTTGTAAATATGAATATATGCTTTCGACTTGTAATTAAGTAATTATAATCAACCTCGATAATTTTACTCATCCGAAGTTGGTCACACTGAAGCATTTGCTTTTGCTACGACTGATCGCCTTAATGCTACAAGAGATATCAACTCTTTAAACTGAATTTTATAATCATTGTAGCAAGATAATGTGGTTTCAGTACTCCCCCAAAAAAGCAAGGTTTAACCTTTAAAAACCTTTTTTTTTTACTACAGAAATTCATAACAATCAGTAGTCATTATAAACACAAGATCTCTCTTGCAGTGGCACGGGTAACAGTGGACAACCTAGCACAGCTCAGCTAAGGATGCTGGTGCAGCAAATTCAGATGGCTGTATCGGCTGGTTACCTCAATCACCAGATCTTGAACCAGCCACTTGCGCCACAGACACTTGTCTACTTGAATCAGTTACTGCAACAGGTATTTCTGATGGTTTTAATGGGTTATTTGTAACCTGATGAAGATTGATTTTAAAAATTATTCATTACTTTAAACAGATATCATTAATTGTAAATGATATTTTTTAACTTACAATTTATTTAAAATATCACTTAAAATTGCGTAAATTTGGCCACGCAAAAAACTTTTTTAATCCACAATAAATGTAACTTTAATTCAACTAAAATGATATCTTATAAATTTTCCATGCATCTATTTATAAGATTTAACAATTGTCTACCTCTTTAATGTTTGTCTGATTAATAATACCTCATCAGTTTTGTGTATTCATTGTATTTGTACAGATCAAAGTACTGCAGCAACTGGTACAACAACACACATTGGCCATCTCGAAGGCAAACTCGTCACTCGCTTTGCAATACTCTGTGCAGATCACAAAGTCTAAACAGCAGATCACTGCACTCCAGGTAAGCATCATTTTCATTAATCATTAGAACTCTCAGCCGTCCCACTTGTGTCCAACATAGCTGTAACCCTCAATCCATTATGCCTAAGGCCAGATTGGCAATATTCACACGCATGTGAAATTTTACTTGACTAAATCATATGATAATCAATTTTAATCACGTAACTGGAAATTGAGGTTTTTGTAAGATTCTAATGTAACTAACTATCCTATTTATAAATCCGGTTTTTAAACAATTAGCTGCATGGATTTTGGCAAGTTTGTGCTGTGTGTCCATTATGTCTAATGCAGGATGTTGAGATTCGTTGATTTGAGTTAGCTAGTGAATACTATACCATAGGATAGAAAAGAAACCAAAGAAATAGGCTACGGTGGAACAAACAATAGGAATTAATGACAAATTAATTACATTTTGAGATTATTCTGAAAAATTCTCTGTGTAAATTGTATTGTTATTTTAATATTTGTAATGAAATCAAATTGATAAAATCGACAATTATAAATTATATGTGTCGTTAAATGGTAACATATTTATTGGTTATATAGAATCAAATAGCGACCCAGCAGGCGATATACATGAAACAGCAGGCGGGCGGTGCGGACCTGTTCAAACAGAACCCCGACCCCCTGGCGCCGTTGCAGAACAACTTCAATGAGTTGACCATCAACAAGGAATCCCAGTCTGTAAGTAAGATAACTTTAGAGGATATTAGTCTAGTCCAAAAACCATAGCGATGCATGTATATGTATATTTCTGGTAATATCTTTTAAATCATGTTATCTAACTAGCTAATGGTTCACATAATGGTAAATGGTCACGTTCATCTTTGCATATCGATAATACCAATCTCGTATTAGATGCGTTATAACAATTATTTATTTTAGTGGATATTATGTAGATATAATTGATATTCATCTTAGGTAACAATTATTTTAAACACAATGTAGATTATGTATTTCAGTTATTTGTATTATAGATTTGTTCAATTAAACAAAAATTTTAATCTAAATTAGTTCGTATTGAGATAAATCGACGAATATAATCGTGACTAGCTAATTTATACACGACATATTACTTATGCTCATTTTGAATAAAATATCTTTCAAATGATAAAAGTATTTTTACTCTCCACATATACGAAAATTCGCATTATTTCCTAATAACATTTGGTATAGGTGAGCACACGCTCCATAACTGTGTTTATTGAATGTTAAATATCAACAGTATGGTGGCAACGGTGGACAACAGTCTCGGCTGACGCAGTGGAAACTGCCGTCTTTAGAGAAGGACGGCGAAGGGTCCGAGTTTAGCCGCGCCCCTGGCACTGCCAAATGTACTACTAGTCCACAACTCAACCAGTTGGGACTCCAGCCTGACTCGTAGGTTTTTTTAATCTTTATATGTTTGTAAGGACAGATTATTATTATTGTTTTACATAAATTAAGAATGAGAAGTAGACCACTTCCATACACATTACGAAAATGAAAATAAAAAAATCTTTGATTTTGTGATGATTTGTTCATAAATCTTAATTATCAATTATTTTCATCTACATTGGATGGTCTATGCCAAAAAATATTAAAAATGATCTGCCAGGTGTCACTATGGTCGTCACACTTAGTTGGTGTCACTTTGGTGTGACTAGAATATCACTAAAGTTTAAACATTTATCTGTGATATTAATACAGTTTTATTTATAAATTCTTGTTTAGTACTATCAAACCCAGCACATAAATTATAATAGCATCAATTACTTTTTAATAGGTTTTACATTTCCTGGTGTACATTTCGCCTGGGATGTGACTACAAAGTACTTGCTTTAAGTAATCGTATTTTCAGGTTTTAGGGTGTTGTGACAAATTTAAAAATTTGTATCAGTATTTAATAAGACATGGGCTCTGCCTTGGCCTTTTATCACTTGAAGTTAATGATGGACTTGTTTGCAGCACGTGGGGCGTAGGTCGCGGTACTGAGGGCTGGGGCGACAGCGGCGCTGACGTCGCTGACGGGAAGGACGCATGGCCGTCTCACCCTTCACACCAACCTGTATATGACTTGGTACCTGAGTTTGAGCCTGGAAAGCCTTGGAAGGTAACATATTACTTAAATATATAATTAAGTTCATGGAATAGTATGCCATACATAAACAAAAATGTGAAAAACAATATTAAAATATTGTAGCAGTTGAATATAGTTCATTCATAATGTTTTTTTTACTATTATTAATATCTTTACATTTACTAAAATTTCCAATGTGATTATGACATTCACAATTATGTAATCAAAGTTGTATCATAAACACCAACACAATGTTTACTATACATATGATTCATATTGATGTGGTAACACTGAATTAATACACTTTTAATTTTACTCGCAATATATTCCAAATAGTAACAGTTCACCACAGATATGGGACTTGGAAAAATATAGTTTATTCACTAAATAATATGAAAAGTAGTGCATGAATTGTTCTCAACATCCATGACAATGTCATGATGCGTGACACTTCACTAGCGTAAGGCACACTGGGATGTACAGTTTGATTTATCTATCCCATTACATATTTGGGCATTGAAGAGCCCAGGGTTCAGGTGCAATCTTCAGAGAATGCTAATTGTTATTATCACTACCAGGGCAACCAAATGAAGAATATCGAAGACGATCCAGCAATGACGCCGGGTTCGGTGGTGCGTTCACCGCTATCCCTGGCCGTTATTAAAGATACCGATATGCTGGGTGGCAAGACTTCGCCTCCGGGTGGCGAGCGGTCGCTGTCTTCGTCCACTTGGAGTTACGCCCCGCCAGCCACCAGCGCTGGAGGCCTCAAGCAGCAAGACGCGTGGGCCGCGAAACCGCGTCCTGCACCTCCAGGTCTCAAATGGCCACAACACCACGTAAATGCGCGCGCTGTGCCCTCGTGGCAAGCGTCCAACTGGCTTTTGTTGAAGAACCTTACCGCACAGGTTTGTCTAATTTTTCTACATTTTACTTTATATGCTGAATATTATGATAGATATAATTAATATAGTTCCAAACTATAATTTGTTAGTCATATTTTTGTTTGTATCTCTTGTTATCATTGTTGATATACTATTATCACAATTTTGTTTGGATCAACTTGGTTCTGATATAATTGTTATATATGTCCTTAGACGATTTTAAAACAACAATAGATGACTAATGAATTCAAATTTAAATCATTTTATCATTTAGGGATTTTGTCAATGTGTTTAGGAAAGGCGTTTGATGTAGAACTGTAAGGATAACATTTCCATATAGTCATCTAACTAGTGCTAATTTGTCCTTTGTCTGTTAACAGATTGACGGTTCAACCCTGAAGACCCTGTGTTTACAGCATGGTCCCTTGCAGAATTTCCATTTGTATTTGAACCAGGGACTCGCTCTCGCGCGCTATTCTTCACGTGAGGAGGCAGCTAAAGTAAGTATTGTGTTTCTTTACAACTGTTTTGTATACTATTCAGAAGTGATTCTGTATTCCTATGACAATAAACAGAACTGATCGTGAGGGTTGAGTTTGTTTGAAAATAGGTATTGTTTGTTAAGGTATTTCTTGCGCCGATTCTTCATGCCTGAGAAACATCTACTGTGCTGATAGTAATAATTCCATTTTTAATAAAGTAGTTTGAGTTTGTTTATGTGGTATCTAACAACAATATTAAATGCAGGCTCAGATGGCATATGTGGTATCTAACAACAATATTAAATGCAGGCTCAGATGGCACTTAACAACTGCGTGCTGAGCAATACAACGATCTTCGCGGAGTCACCGGCCGAGTCCGAAGTGCAAATGATTTTGCAGCACCTCGGTTCGGGCTCCGGTGGCGCCTGGCGAGCATCCACCGCCCCTAGCACCGGGAAGGTAATTATTACATTCTTTCTTCTAGGTGGAACCTTGTATGATTTATTTTAATATTAATTTTTACCATGAAGTTTAGGTTTTGTTGGAATAATGTTGATTTTAAATAACAGCATGATAGACATGTAATAGTGAATAGTGGATAGAGGAATACCTCGCGATTAATATGGTATAGTAAATTTCTTAGTATGGAAGGTGTTGTGCACATTTATTTTCGGCTTAAAGGCTACATTTGTTATCAATATAGATATACGTTATTGAGGGAAGTTTTGCATTACGGTCAGTCCGGTCAAATAAGAGTGTTGTTATAACCCAAACGTACGTTACCCAGGATGGCTGGGGTGGGTTCCCGGGACTGTGGCCGGACCAGCACGACCAGCGGGCGACTCCCTCGTCGCTCAACTCGTTCCTGCCCCCGGACCTGCTCGGCGGAGAGTCCATCTAAACACCCGAACACCGCCTTCGCTTGACCACTGACGACTAACATTACAGTACACGGGCGCAACGAACGCACAAGGACGTGCGCGTGCTTTTTTCGTCCGTTTTCAAAGGACAACCTACTCAATGCTACTCTATATAGAATCTGTAGAAAAAAATATTATACGTGTGTGTTAGGGGTCAGTTGCCACCCTGAGGTGTCGTAGTTGTAATTACGCTTCGCCGTCCCCCCCTCCGGGGCCGGACTATTTTATTCGCCTAGTCAGATCGCGTCGGACGCGCCGCGCCCGATATACAACTGTCCACAACTATTATCTACTGTGTCGTAAGTGTTCATGTAGATTATTTAGTGTACATAAGAATTATACATATACAACGGCAGACATATAATGTATCGAAGGTTATACCTGTTGAGTGTGTTAGTTGAAGGCGGCGCGGGCCCGCTCGAGTGAGACCCGCGCGGTCCCGCGTCGTCGCTTGCCGACGGCTCGCGCGTCGGTCGCCACCGGACCGATACCGGACCCTCGCCGGACCTGTGTATACTTCCCGTCTCGCGTGGCCTCCGACGCGCCGGCGTGTTTGAATTGTATTCGATGCGACCAGAGTGCCCTTGGGCTTTCCGGGAATCAACCAAATAATGTATGGTGTCGGATAGAGTAGTTGCGTCGCGGGCTACCTCAGTCACTCGTCCCGTGGCCTTATTTTAGTCTGTATTTATTTGTTGCGTTCGCGGGCTGTTGCTGTTTCGCCCGTCGAGCAGTTGCGTTCCGTGTTTCTTTCGTGTTTTTTTAATTATTCTCGTTTTATTGATACCGTATCGTATTTTAAATTATTTATTCCGTTTCGAATTCTCGCTCGCAATGAGCCCTCGATTTCCAGTAGTGATATTTTATCAGCAATAAACGTAAGTGCATTTCGCCGACTAACAAACGTTTTACGATTAGTTGTAATTTTTATGAGAGTAACGATAACAAAATTGTAAATGTATGAGATTGGACGTGCATTCTTGTAGAGTTAATTCCTTTAAGCCGTATAGTCTGAGTCGGAAGAGCGGGCGGGGCGCCGCTGTGAACTCTTGCCGCGGGTCGTACGCATTCGGTTAGGTACATAGGTAGTGGGCAGGCCCGCCCGGCTCCATTTCCCCAAATTTTTTCCAGTATTTGTGATTCAAGTGCCACTTTATGTTTAATATATGAAACGATTATTTAGATTATACGATTAATGTAAGGGTAACCTAATATATTAAATTGAAAAATTGTTTTATCATTTTATATAACATACATTTGTGAGAAGTGTTATAGAGTACTATAATTGACAGTAATTTAAATATTACACTTTTGTGTATAGGTAAGGATAAAGTTCTAACTTAAATTTAGCCATATCAATATCTATTTAATAAAAGATTTGTGGTATTTTCTATAGGCTCAATTTGAAGGTTTCAAAGTGACATATGCTTTAGATATTCTGTTAATGATATACTTGTAGTAGTAGGTCTGTCGGTATTAAAACATAGTAGTTGTAAGCGTATCAGTTAAGTCCTACGGTAGGTTTCTATAGGCATACTATTGGTATTTAGCGTCAACGATCGCACGTGTAAATGTTCGTTATGATGGAAAGTTTATTTACATTTTTATTTACTTTTTAATTTATCGATGGTGTGCCACAGAGATACTCTGCCAAAATATATCTTTATCAAGTATTGGGACGCGACGGCGCTCCCCGCGTCTCTATCCCACTCAAAAAGCGAATGTCTATGATAATAATTACGGACATGTATGTATTATATTCGATGCATCTTCCAGTGATCTTACATTTAAACATACGATTGTAGTGCTAAGTTAGGTAAGTTATCGCTGAACCTAGTCGGGTCGCGGCCCGGCGGCTCTTCACAAATTAAGAGTTAAGTGATGAACTCGAGTGATGCGGTGTGAGAGTACCCGTATGCGTGCGTTTGATCGCTTCGGACACGTTAGATCTAGTGTTGAATGTTTCGCAGTACGATGTGTTCATTTATAGACAAAATTAGCATTTCTCATGTAAAACCGGCTCGTCGGAGAGACCGGCGGCCGTTGTCGAACGATCCACCTATCGTTTGCATAATCAGTTGCCTTTTCTAATCGTTTTAGACTAATTAAAAAAAAATTATTTGCAGAGCGAAGTTGTCGTTTTGAGCCCCCGTCGCCTTTTAAACTTAGCTTTAGGGTTCAGTGACAGTGTTCGCGGAGGCACAGCATGCGATAAAATCAAAAAAATTAGTTTTGCCTATACAGGGGCCATAGTCGACATCGTCATGACGTATTTTGTTACGTGCCAAAGAGTGAGTATCAAAGATATGAACCGGTGTCTGGAACGAAAACGATCGGATATTATGCTTTTATACATATCTTCCAAATTAATTTGAAATTAGTTTGCAGTACGGGTTTAATTGATCTTGATGTTCCTATACGCCATTCGCGCGACGTCTAAGCAACAATAGTGCGATACAACAGGCAAATGTCAATTCTATTGTTGTCGAGCTCAATTTACGTGAGGGTGTTTCATTTTTTAACTATTTCGATAGAAATTAATTAAAAACAAATGCGTTGTTTTATCTGATATTGTCTGTCCATACCATGTGAACCTCGATAATTCCTCATTCGCATTGCCTACTCGGACGATAAGTGAATTTAAATACAGCAATAAAGTCGTATTTAATTTTTATAAAAATTTTCCATTTTTAAATGTTAGACAAACCGAATAACGGAGTATGTATAATCCAGTGCCCTGTAGAATGTACTATGTCCAATAGATTAAAGACGGTGAGTCATGCCTTGAAAATTTAGTCAGTTAATGTGTAATCTGTACTTAAACGAGTATATTATTGTAAAGAGACATAATATAGGCGTTGTGGTGTTGTGGTGTTGTGGCGTTGAGGTGTCGTGATGTAGCGGCATGGTGCAGCGCAGGTTGTGAACGGCCCGAATCTCCTCTCGGTTCAATCACTGCATCATCCTACATACGATGGCGCCACGTGCAATTTACTCTGTGTTATTATTATGTTGTTGTATATTTATATCTTACAAATATACTCTTAATATGTATATATTGTGAAATTATATTCTTAAAAGATTTTATAATACGCTTCACGCTTTCACTTCTTAACGTTTTTTCATAACTCGTTTCTGTTATCTAGAGTAAATTTACGTACCTAAAAGTAATTATAATAATTATCATAGTGTAAACGTAAGTGATGATAAAAAAATAAAATAAAATAAAAAAAACAAAAAAAGAGAAAAACAATGGAAAAGTAATTAAAAGTAACCAATGATTGTGCCTCAATGAACTGTGGTACGTTACCGTAACCGATGGCAGATGAAATCGTTTGTTTCAGAAGTCGATGAGGTTTAACGAACTGTGCGTTAGGCGCCGTCCGCACTGGCAATACGATATAGGCCGCGAGCGGCGGGGCCCGCGCCACGCCTTGTGTAATCTTTAATGAGCTTAGCTACGTTTTATTTTATATTATAAGTGTTACGTCATCAATCAACATTATATATCATATATATACATGCCTGAGTGTAAATATTTTTATCTATTTATTTGGATTGTTCATGAAGTTTACCGACTTACCGAATTAACGTTTATAAGTTGTTTCTTCCGTAACGTACGGTACCGTTTTCGTCGGGGCCACTCGATCACTCCATAACACTTGAATGCCAAAGTCGATGTCCATTGCCATGATCGAACACAATCTCGTAGGATATTATTCTGCGTGGATCTCTGACATCACAACAAACTATTGATCGTACAAATGGGAGCCATTTATTAAGGCGGCCGCTACCGGGGCCGTTTCTATCCAAGCTGCTCTGGTGTATTTTAGCTCAAGTATTCACTAGTAGTTTGCTCATAATGTTGTTGTTTATTTTTATTATTATTATTATTATTATTTTTCTTTATTATATATTTATATTGTATTAACTAACACCACTCCTAAGTGCGGGATTAAAATTAAATCGTTCTATTTCTCCAATTATTAAATTTTATGTTTTTTAAATTAAATGGACCACTGGTAAGTGTCGCATCGTGTTCGCATAATCTATACCGCCTTTGATGCATGTCGTTTTTAATTTGTCGCGCCTTATCGTGTAATTATTATTTGTTTGAATGTAACAGACACGTTGACACACAGCTAGCGTTGTGCGTTGTGCAAGTGAGCGACGCGATCTCGGCGGCCGGTCATCTATTCCTATGGTACACTCGTGTAGGGACCAATACTTACGAATACCGAATACATTGCTTTACGAACGTCCATCGCTCCTGACGTACTCGATTCATACTAAAAGACATTCGCATATTTCCATTTGGAAGCGTATAAAACAGTAACGTCGACCATCAGTGTCGCGCGTTTAGTGATAGTATAAAATGTTCTCGAGGGCCTTTTTAATTTGATAAGATAAAAATTTTCGCTTGTTGTCTTTGTTTATATATATTTTTGTACGTTGACGTTACGTCCTAATACAATAGAAGCACATTAGGTGATATCTACAAAGAAACTAGTCTTCCTTATTTACGAGGGACAGCGGCGAAAAGACGGAGACGTCCGCACAAGAGGCAATCATTCCTCTAGTCTTGTTACGTGGTGCGATTAAGAGAATACCAAATATAAAATAACGAAGGCTTTGACGTAGTGTGTAGATGGTAGACGATAGATTGGCCGAGCAGCTTGGACCCTGTCAAATATTACAAGGTAACGGATGGGTAGTATTATTATAATGCATTTATTTCTCTTTTGTCATAGTCACTCAAGAATATATTTAATTAATTGAGCTAATGCCTAATTGGAATATCAGAGTTTATTTAGGATGTTTCATATTTTACATTTTAGTGTTTAAATATCTGAAATTTACCTTAATTATAGTAAATGGATTTTTGTATTATTGGTATATAGCTATAAGTCAAAGGGTGTTCTTGATAAACACAACTGAATAATACAAAATAATAAAAAATGTACTGAGTGACTTTACGTGTAAACAGAGGGCCATTGAATTAAAATGTCGTACTAAGCTAAATTCTCTATGTGGTAATTTAAATAAATGTGATCGCTAAAAATATTTTAACAGCTATATGTATAGTTATCATAGATCAGTAAGTCAGGATGGAACCGTTGGTTCCGTGAGCAGTCCGCAACGGAACGTACATCGCTCGTAGACAGGATACGTGCGTGTACGCATCTGCGTCCGCGCTCGCCACAGTCGATGCGTGTTACTTGTTACGTTTGCGTCATTACAACGTCGCATTTGAACGTTTGCGTCTCAGAGAATGCGGCGTCGATCGACGGAAACTAACAATTATCAGCAGTACCTCGTGTTTGTGGCACGTCATTAGCGAAAACCTTTTGGAACGAGAATATAACAAACACTAGTTGCATTTGATTCGTTGTTTCATGTTTATAGAGTTTTATGTATGTGTATCAAGGCCAACCCCCACCAACAGTTAATTGATGCAGTAGACTCGATACTGCTGCTCGCTAACTACACAAGACACTGCTTCTCTAGTCTCTCTCGCATTCGAACATCGCTTTAAACGAGCTTTCGTTATCGAGCATAATTTATAATCATATCCTAATATGAACCTAGTTATTATTCGTATTATTCTTTCATTAGATCTCTGTTGTACCTGTGTGAAGTTTATGTTGATTGTACTGTAAGAGAACTGAACTGGTCTCGACGTCTTCGTGCTTGACATACGTAATAACGTAGATAGATCCTAACGACCAAACTTGCTAATGTTCCACTAAACTTAACTGTACAAACGAACCTCTCAGTACGTCGACGCGCCGCCACCGTGTCGACGTCTAAAGCGATAAAATACTCTGCGGTCTTAAAGTAGTCACATGTGTACCTTGATTGTACTTGTACTTGAATAGCGATGACCTGTATAAGGAACGATTAATTCAATTCTGGAATATACTTAATTTAAATTTTGACAGACTGATAGCTGTGATTAAGAAAATATTTTTAATATTATCCAGTGAGTCGGATGAGAATATTTATTTTGTTAGTGGTTTCCTACAGCCAGCGAACGGCGACGCGTGGTTGTCATGCGACGAGACATACCGCTTCGCGTATTTTTTATCTTAGTGACTATCGTAACGGTCTAGTGCTCGGAGGAGGCGCGTTGCGAGCCGTAACAGCGGTTGCATGGCCGTTGTTCGAATAGACGAACGATTATATTAGTTATTCGTACCCACCATGTTCAAATGTGTATGCAGACCCTTCTCCCGACCCCCGGCTAGACTACAACATGACATCTGATCATCTGTACGAACAGAGACTGATAAAAATTGTTGTGCTACCATACCACCGATGTCATCTGAAATTTTTAATTTTACTAAACATTGATCTTAAACGTTGCATATCGTCTAACATTTCTAATTCGAATAATTTTTTTCTATTCATATCCGTAATTCCGGTTATTGCGTTAGGTTTGGTATTTATTAAAAAATAAAAAAACACTTATGTTATCATAATTACGTAATAATAATAATAATAATTGTGGACTTAATCGATGCCTATAGTATTGTAGTGAGTTACATCTCTAAAGTAATAACGATTGGCGCTGTTTTATAAATATGAAATATATTTTTCGGTACCACCTTTGAGTTAAAGTACAACGTAGTTTTTAAAGCGTGTTTCAGTGACTATAAAATGTAGCAATGTCAGGATAATGCTATTCGATAAGTTAGTATAGATATAAGCTGTCTCGTCTCATGTTACACCAATAAAATGTAAACTTTCCTCAATATACTTATCGGACCCTTATTGTAATAGACAAATACTACATTTTTCATAACGATATCAATAGGCTAAATATAATAATAATTATTATAAAAAATGTTTTTTCTGTGTCTAATCTCTGTGATGGGAAGATTAATTCTAAAACGTAGTATTAACTGCCAATGGAACAGGTACCATAATATCTAGCGTGTTGCATATTGTTATCGACTGTGCAGAATAATATTCTCATGATCAAAATTCTCATACGCGCAAGAAGGCAATCTCCATTTTATAAGTAGAAGTACGTACCTGTTTCATTGTAAAAAGAAAAAAAAAAAGTTGAACTTTTCAGTCTTTGCGCGCAAAGGGTTGTGTATTAATTTTTATGTAGTACAAATGTGTTCGCAATTTGATTGCTGCTGTAGTGTTCCTTATGTTCTTGTGTATTCGGCATTTATATGAAACTCGTATATTAACAATCTCTAAATCTGTGTAAACGTGAAATGTCACCATGTGAGTCTATGCGTGTGATCTTAGCCTCAGTGAGCCATATGTTAACGTATGTTTTGTTTGATTCGATCCATCGAATCGTACTCGCGGGTCCGAGTCGCGGCGACGCTAATAGCTAGTGCGGGCTGGTGAACTTTCGGTGACAACGCATCTGTGGAAGGTTTCGTTGGCGCCGTCGCGATCCGACCGTCCTATCCTCGCGTACCAAATAAGAGAAGCAGTTGTCGTGCCCATCGCGATGGCATTTCACGTTCTATATCTATATTACCTCGTTCAGTAACCTCACTTTGTATCAGAAGTTATATTTATCGCCTATCCGTACTTACAGCACTGCACTGTTATTTGGTACACCCCCCCTCCCCTAACTATTAACGTTTCTTTAAGTTATTTTGTAAGATATATCATGATTTATATCGGCGTATCGAATAGTTGATATATTTTATTGTTATTTTTCTGAAACTACATTAAAGCAATGTATTTTACAAACAAAGCAGGAGAACAATAATTATTATGTAAGTGTAACAGTTAGTGAATTTAAGTGTGCTATTTTCCATTCCAGAACTCAACGATATCAATGTTCTTGTAATACTTATGTTCGGGTTTTAAAAAGATGTTATTATTGTATAATTAAACTAAACCTTATGTGATTGAAATGCAATGTTTAGAAGTATTTTATTCTTTATTTTTTACCATTAATAATAGTTAGTAGATATCTATTTGAGAGTCTAATGTATCAATTATTTGTAAAGTTGGCTGTAACTAATTAGAAAGTTACAATAAGTAGAAATATTTTAATATAAAACATTTGGAACAGATTTTATGTAGATGACAAATAGTTGTTTTGATCATTATGTGAAGTGTTGTATTGTATAGTATATCGTTTAGTAAGAGTATGGAGAACAGTACGAGTACATGGGTACGTTAGCGCAATGTGTACGCACAACGGTGAGGCCGGTCGGGAGTCGAGTGCGCGTACGCCAAGCTGTGCGTTTTGCGCCATGACATGTGCCCTGCGCTGTTGCATGCGCCGCTCGCCTCGGCGTTATGCGTAATCCGCCATCCGCCATCCGCCGTGTCGCTCTCGACCGTACACCCTCGACTCACTGCACAGCACTGCTAGGCTAATTCAGTTATCGCGTAAGGATATTTTTCTTACATTTCATAAGTAATGTTTATAGTATAGGCAATAAATAATGTTTAACAAAAAGTCCCTATGTAATCGAACTGATGACAGAAACATATGTTATATTTGTGGCCTCTTTATGAATAAGATCTAAGTTACATGTTTAAAGAAAATTAATTTTGCTATGCACAGAAATGATACTCAATTAATTGCCAAAAAGTTATATGTATATTCATAGTTCAACAATATTTCTTTTGGGCATATTTACTTTGAATTTATGCAAAACTTAGATTATGAGTAAGTAGGTTGTAGATTATATGTAGAGTGAATGCATAATTATATAATATATCTATATATTTAAACTAAGGTGAATTTGCGATGTATCAATTTCTTGTATTGTTCATAAGTTTAGATAATAAATGGGTTTAGCCATACTTCGGCTGGTTTGATATGTATGTTATCTGATTAATTGTAAAAAAATAAAAAAAAAATAAAAAAATATTAAAGTTGGGTGTTTTTATTTACAAAGCCGTCGTTCCCTTTACATCCAATTATCCATCGGTTGCAGCTGATTATATTATAAAATAGTAACGTTTGAAATAGCTTCGTGAAGCTGTAACAATGCAACGAAATAAAACACTCAAATGATGTCATTTAAATTTATTTACAAAACATGAGTTAGCAAATTTGGTAAAAATTGCTACTTCAGAAAGTTTAATAAATGTCAATTTAGTTAAAATTGTTTACATACCAAGCTTTCTTACAAATTGTTTAAATACATTGACTTAAGCGCGTTGCATATTTTATATAACATTATTATGTAAGTGCATCAAAATATCCCATACAATACTTCTTATATTCTATACTTACATATTTAATACTTCTGTAGTAAAACCGATTACAACTAATTTCTTTCTAGAAGTCCACAAGGCATCCCAGTTGATGTGATTACTCATTATTGACTTATTTAAGTTTGATCGACTCATCGACTACTCAATGTAGATTAAAAATTACATTTTGATAGAGTTCCAAGAATATGAGTACTTAGTGTAGGTATTGTTGGTAACAATATTAAAAAATTAACTGTACTTTGTTTTATATAAGTTTAATACTTGACAACAATCCCACCTGATGGTAAGTAGTGATGGAGTCGAAAGCAGCCGGGAACACCGACCCGGGCAAGTTACAGTTACCTCAGTAGTTTATCAAAATACATAGCTTAGTTTCAAATAAATTTATAGTAAGTAGATTATGTTTATACTGTTACATCTAGTAAATATAGAAGTATTGTTTATTATTACATTGCTAAAGTGCTGTACATTACAGTGTTCGAACACGAGCAAATGCTCACCGCGACATGTCGCAACAGCGTACGCCACGGGAGCGTTAGCATTGATTAGGCGGTGCTGCCCCCTAGCTAAAGTACTTTTCTGCATTCATAAAATAGAGACGATGTTTCTGAGATACAATGTGATGGAAATAAATGTGAAGCAATCTAACATAATTAGTTCTGCCCGTTGTAGACCCAATAGTATCGCTGAATAGTATGTAGCCGTGAATTTTGGGGCTAGTTGTGATATAATTATCTTAATGTTGAAGCAAGCGGTCGATAACTTACAAAACGCAGTTACTAGTACAATATTTACATTTCTGTTCTGTGCGGCTAGGTAAAGGTAAAGACCAGTCTTTGCAATACTGATTTCAAGCTGTCTTGGAAGTAAATACAAAGATGGTTTGTATTGAATACCAGTACTTATTTTAATACAATAAAGTGTATATTTGACACTACTAATTAACTAAAATTTACAAATCAATATATCCTATCGAAGGAATCGAAATTATGTAGTACTGACTACGACATTTTAATATTTCTTAACAATATGCGCGCAAAATTGGTTCTGTTTTATGACTTATACATTCCTAGGTATCCTGGGCCGCTAGTAATTTATAAAATAAATAAAAAGTATGGCTTAACTCGGTATTCAAACTAGGACAAAGTTTTTATATTCGTCTTTAAAGGATTTTTTAAGGAGGAAAGCTGCCTTTCTGGAATTTAACAGTTCCTCTCACTGAATATCAATATCTATTCATAACATAATGAATGTACTTCTAATGGGGTGTTATAAAATTTTACTATAGGTTTGAAAAGACTCGGCTTAAACATTGAGTAAACAAATTCGGCTTAAACATTAAATATCGAACTCAGGTTTGGATTTTTTTCATTATTTACTTAAAATTATTATATTACTTATATCATTATTATTAATTTTATATTTAAAGTTATTAATGTATTTTTAAAATTGAATAGGAGCTTAATTTTATACCACTGTTTCATCACTTAAATGTACGTTTATTTGTGTGCACATGTAAAACAACTTATGGTTAATAAGAGCCAGAAACAATGAAGGTCCTCCGCTTTGTTTTCCGTCGACATCGCGACGGTGATACCTTTTGTCTATGGCCAGCGGTGACCACTTACAATCAGGTAGCTCATCTGGTGGTTTGTCGACTAGGTACATAAATAAAAAAAACCTCACAGAAATAATCAACGTGCCCGTTGAATGTAGGAAGCTCTCATACAAAATTTATGTTGCGCCCATGACTGCCAACCCGTTGGGTTGTGAGTGTAAGAGCTTCGAGTTTATTTTTAGCAACACTATATGTACGTTCTATACGTTCCTAGAGCTATTTTGGTCTAAGAGTCCGAAAACTTTAATTATTTACTGAAATAGCATACAATATCATACAGTTCTATCATTGGTTACTATCATATGGGAACTTAAAATATTTATATAGGTCGTGATCATGTTTAAAATACAATTTTGAAACTGTTTTAAAACGAAAACGTCGGGACCACGAGCCTTGCAACTGTGTATGTTGAAGTTCGGTGTACGATGAAAATAACGTAAGAACCCGTGCCATAGCTTATTTAAGTTACATGTTTGTGTACAATTCACAGTAAAGTTAAGTATTAAATCAATTTCTATAACTACTTAATAGATCTGAAATAGGTATACCTAAATCAGTCAATAAATACTATTGTATTTAATTCTAGAATGAGACCGATGATAATTTGAAATAAAATAGCAAAATTTAAAATCTGTTTTATGATCTAATATTTGGCTTCGTACTGGCCTATGGTAACCCGGGTCCTCCTACTGCTATCTCGACTCTTCTGTTGGCGAGTCCAGAGTGGTAAACAGATGCTTATACCAGAAATCGACGGTCTTATCCCACGCGCGGAGGGTCGCTGAGTCCAGGTGGAGTACTTCGATGAACATCGTAACTATCACCTTTTTGAGATCCTGACAACAAAGTAAAAAGTTGCACAGCGTATGATAAAAGTTTAAAGTGGTTTGTTGTTCATTAAACCTGTGTGTAGACTATAGATAATAGCATTATGCTATTGTGACATAGATGCAAGACTATGTTTTATAAGAAGTTATGGCGAGATCTCATTGTGTGTTTATTTGGTAAATATTTACTATTCATTTTTGCTAATTTAACGGAAGGCACGGAGCTCGATTGAATTGAGAATAGGATATTCCATCATTTTTCATCACGCTGCAAAACCGAATTCCACAAACACCTTCTGGATATGTGGCGCTCGTCTACGGTAACATTTACAACATTTTCTACCACGTACGTATAAACTGTTTAATTAACTATTACCAGCGGTATTCTTACGGTGCTACGATTTAGGAAGCGGGTTTAACGCTTCCTTCCCCGTCGGCAACGCATCGTCGACGAACCTGATGTTGTTATGTCTATAGCGACAGTGAATTTAATAAATAAATTTTACAGGTCTGAGTGTCCTAAGACATACCCGTATACTTACATAAATTTTTTAAACACTTTTGTAAAATGAATTACTTATATACGTGTAAAAATTCTGACGAACTGAGTTAAAGTAACTAAACGAAACATTAATTTATAAAAAAAAAATTGAAGTATTTAAAGCAAGCTAAATTTGTGTAAATTACTATCGGTTTTGTGTTTTGCATCGTGTAAATTACCCAGAAGATGGTTGCCCTAATAGATCTCCTTAATATTCCACATACGTTCGTGTTAATGACTTTCCCGAGGCGGTTCGGCGCGCAGACTCTCACAGGTTCGCCATAATGTGTCTGCGTGCTACGATAAGTCTTTATAGCTGTGTACCTACAGTACACTGTACAACCTTTAGTGCCGTACAGGTTTTGCGAAGATTCGAGTAATACCATAATCTGAATGGCACAATGAGAAGCAGAGAATAGTAATGTTGAATCGTATGTCTATTAAATTTTTCTCGTAACATGGTAAAAGTACCTATATAAGTGTTTCAACTCCTTCAAATTTTCGGTTTCGTTTTAGTTTACCGTAGATAAGTACATATATGTGATGATATAAACTCATAAGTAATTTGTATTAGAACAGAACATTACGTTTTAACGTAAAATAATTATCGTACGGCTGTAACTAACCATTCGATGGATTTATAACCTATATTTAACATGATTTAATGTTTATCATGAGGGTTTTGGGAAAATATAGAGCGATTCACGAAGAATACTTAAGTGTGTAATACAAAGCTAAAAAACTTATAAAACGCTTGATGAAAACAAGTATCAATTGTTTGGGGTGCA
>PDGT01000021.1:1257567-1280414 GCA_003671415.1 Megathymus violae
TACAATTTATGCATAAAAAAAATTATACATTTATTAAATATAATATATAATATAATTATATATAAGAGAAATAGGATGAGAGTTCTCCATTATGTTCACAAATGTGGTTGAAGTCTACCAACTGTTGAGGTCAGGTGGTCGATTATGGCTTTGTTATTATTTTTATGTTAGTAGACGCAAGTAAAAATCGAGTGGTCCCCTAATTGTGGGTATTTATAAAAAATATATATTTCGTTGAATAAATAAATGTAACTTACAAGAAATTTCTGCTTATCAATCTTTCGTTTGTGATGTGACTCTCCAACCTTGTTCATCATAACGGCGACCACCTCCGGTTGATGCAGGTTGATAACGGCCAGGTTGAGTGCCGCCATGAGATTGATCACGTGGGCTTTGAACTGAGGGCTGGTTACGTACTCGTCTTCAGGTAGCTGTCGCACCATTTTGAAGAATTCCTTGGTTTCTGGGTATGTTCGAAATAATCTGGGAAATGCGTGATTGTGTTGAAGCTGTACATTACATTTCTTTTGGAATAAAATTATGAATCTACGATTCGTTATCTATGGAGCCCAAAACTGACTTTTATTTGAATGTTTGTCTTTTTACGCAATTGACGAATGAGTGAAAAGCTGATAACAAATAATGTTAAGCACTGAGATATTTATAATTTACATTACGGATCTATGTATCTATCTTATTAACAAAGATATTTTTATGCCGAAGCGTACCCTGCTACAAGGAGATTAAATGGTATGAAAGTTCGGCTAAGTTAAATAAATGCATATATATTATGTTTGAAAATCAGGAAAATCGGTACTTCTAAAATATATAATGGTATAAGTATGAATTTGGAAAAACATCTTATAAAATATTGTTTGTACAATTTGTACAATTCAATGAAAAAATTGTCCATTTACACACGCTCGTCTCTACACTGTAATTCTCTATGTCGTGTGTAGTATGGACACACACAGTACGTATTTATTTGTCATATTAATGTTTGCCTCCTACAGGAATGTAACCCGGAAGCTTTCGCTCGACGGGTAAATTCACTAGTAACTGGCCTACAAAGTCATTACTCTGTAACCAACTGCTACGTAAAAACTTGATTTCATATAACAAAGGTTAAACTATAAATGATAGAAATGAAACGCGCTCCACGATTTTATTTTGGTTTGATCAGTGCTCTAGCTTGCTGAGGAGACTAGTATGATGACTGGCTTCTGAGACCTACCTAATTACATTTTAGCTTCTAGTACATTATCTGCATCATTAATTTTTCTTTACAATAAACCCGTTAACGCTTTCTTACTCATATTATTTATCATATTCACACTTTTTAAATCAATATATTTAAATTGTTATTATCGATAATGTTATTGTTATGCATCGACCTTGATGTAAGTCGAAGCGAAGTATCATATCGCGGTAAAGATTACCATGAAACAACTTCCTGTTTTAAGGCAACATTCAATTAAAAGATGATTTGAATTATAGACTTATATTACCGCGTTCCAGTCAACGGCTCACACCCTTATACGGTTTGGATGCATATTCTAAATAAACAACTTATGCAAAATGTGTGTAACAGTAAATCCGTCACTCATCGTGCGACACGTCACAGCACCATCATTTACATTATCATTATCGGCATCGTCATTTTGTTATGTTACAATAATTTTTTTTTATTAAAAAAATATTTCAAAGTTTTTAGTCTTTTATTTAGTTACTTAAAAGTATATTATGGTGTACTGTGTTCTACTAGTACAAACTTTTCATCTGATATCCATATTAAGGGAGTTGTAAAAAAATATTTAATCCGCCGTTTGTGGCGGCGGTTTTCTTGGATTTACAATGATAATAAATACATAATTGTCATCAGGCCTAAAGGTGTGTGCCAATCTTCAGGTCAATCAATCAATAGGAAAGGGGTAATATTTTAGTTACTAGATTTGATACAACAAAACAAGCAGAGCAAGGTACATAAAATGGTGTAAAAAAGATCTTGACGTTATAGTTTCTTTGGTTAAAACCAAGCTTTTATGAATAATTTATGCCAGAAGTTTTCTATAAAAGTTTATAATTATTTTATTATAGTTCATTAAAACTCGTTTTAATACAATTTTTACTATTCAATCTACTTATGATGTGGGAGCATTAAGGAGTAGAGTGAATAGCCTTTATAAGTTAGTGCGTTTAACATCTTAGACTGTACCACTTCTTATCACCAGGTGGGGGACTTGTGTTAAATAGAAATTATATTAGTTATTGTAGTTTAAACCATAAACGCTTTCATTAACAATGGACGGCACTTGTGGTGTAGAAATATTTTGTTATCAGTGCGTTATGAATATATCCATGGTAGGAGGAATGGAGAGAAGCCGGGAGTGAATGGAAGGACGTTTGCAGTATATTTCTAGTAGCCGGGAGTTAATGCAAGGACGTTGGCAGTATATTTCTAGTAGCCGGGAGTTAATGTAAGGACGCTTTGAATATATTTCCGTGACACTCTGGCAACCAAGTGTTTTTACATTGATCAATTTTAAATAATTTTTTGTTTAGCTTGTGAAACATATAGTAGTTATTATAAAGCTTCATTCTCAGATAAATTTTTCCGATAGGGTTGCCCGGCTACTAGCTTGATATCTAAAGGTCTACGTTATACCTTTTTAATATTTCCGTTCCATTAGCCACGCAGTCGGCGTACACCGGAGCCCAGGATTTCTGGACGGCGTACACTTCTCGACGCGTCAGCCCTGAGAAAAGATGCGCTGCATCCGGGTCACCCCCCCACAATAAGTAGCTGATCCAGCCGCCCATTGTCTTCTGTGAAACAATCATACAATCATTTTTTATGTTATCTATTATGAGCATAAGATGGTATCCGAGTCGCTGGCTAACTGCGCGTTAATTGTGAAATCTATTCTATCAAATGCATTGCAGATTTTGCGTAAAGATTATAACAATGTGTAACACATGTGTAGCAATAACAATTACTATTATTAAAATCTCTCCGCGGAATCATCTATGAGATCCATTTTTGGTATTGGAGAATAATTGCGCTGCACAAATATCTATAAAATAATATTTCTATGAAAATGTATTAAATACGTCTTTGCTAATTTTGTCGCATTGTTGTATGGGTATTTAATGGGTATATTTTTGCACTCCACCATGTGTAACATTTTGCTGACACGAAAATATAAAGCCCTGGGATAGATAGGGTTTTGACTGTAAGCAAATATTATTCGTTCAGGTGACAAAAATTAGATAGACAGATAGACAAACACGCGAGTTTCGTTACTCGTATAAGGATTCCATGTTTTCGTCCGACATATTGAAACCTAAATATGCTATAATCATCTCTAGGGTAAATGAACAATTCATCTGCAATGTATCTAATTTTTATGGCTAATAAACCATAAAACGATTGTATGTGAATTATTATCATCTAATTAGTAAAAGGTATATTGTCGTCTTTAGTTAAGCAGTTAAATAAAATAGTACATTTAGTATTAATTGCGTATTAGATACTAAATATCCTTTACATGTTCAGACAATATATAACATACAATATTACTGAGATACATGAAGTGAGTTTATTCTAATTATTACTAATTTTCAATTCGCGGATTACGGGTCAAATCTGTGTCGCTATGTTACGTTTTTAAAAGAATATGCCCCTGTTTTGAATACAACTCACTTTGAAAAAAACTTACCTAATAAAGTGTCCAAAGAATTTATTTTCACCGACATTTAATTTCCGATATTAATTTTATATAATTGTTCAAATGTTGAACATTTTAGTGTGATTTATTACATGAGGCATTTATTTTTAATACTTTCTGACTTTTAAGTTTTTTAGACACTACAAACGAAGACAATAGAAGGAAAATGGTGCTCAAATAAATGAAAAATAACATATCGGCCGTCCGAATCACGCAAAATTACTGGTGAAAATAAGCAATTGAATACTAGAGACTTAATTATATTTTTAATGTTATCTTCCAGAGAGACATTGTGACAACAGAATAAATATTGTAGAAAGCTATCACCTGACTGTGATTGTTCGTCACTTTGTTAGTGACTCTGTAAACATCCAATTTACAATTCATTATGTCCAATGCTCCCATAACCTACATACAGTATAATAATACGATATTTGAGAACAAAACTGCGTCATTTATTAACTGATTTGGAAGAATCCTTTTTTGTTTGAGAGCGTGTAATTGATGAGCGCATATTTGAAGAAAAAATTTCAGGTCTGTGGCTGACCAATAGGAGATGAAACCAAGAATTTTACCTTTTTCACATTTAAATACGTTTTTTTATTAATAAAATATTTACTTGTTACGCATAATATACCTTGTTTTTAGATAAGGCGCATAGAAAAGATGGATTGACTGCTTTATGTAAATCTCAAGAAATGCGGTTTTGTAAGGCAAGGTGTTGTAAGTGTATTGTGTCGTAAAATGATAACGTAGACTAATGTACTAGTGTCAAATATCATATGTATGTCACCCTGTCTAGGTTGTTTTGTAGTGTAGCTGCGACCGTGAGTTAAGTTCAGTGATTGGGATAAATTATCAATTATCTAACCTTATTACAAAAATATCTGATAAATAAAACATTGTTAATACATATGTATTAAAATAATAAACTTAAGACATTGATAGTTAAAATAATTATACATTTTTGAATTCGTTCATAAATTTTCTTGTTATTATAATTCATTGTATAACAATAAAACAAATAATTTAAGCTTATAAAACAAAAGTCATGTAGAAATTAAAAAAAAAATTGGACACCTATCAATAAAACTGTTAGAAGAATAATTGGGAATATAAATGAAACATTTTGTTTATATTGAAAACCATACTTGTTAATGTAAAAAAAAATTATAAGTTTTACTTTTATTTAGTTAGGTGAGTATATGTGTGAGTTCTCTTCAGGAAAGATTCATCAGATCAGATGTTTCCATTTATAAATATTCTGCAAATGTTTTGATTAATTGATTTATACATAGGTACATTTACCTTATGCATCTAAACGTTCCTTGTTAATCACTCTACCAATTGATAAAAACGTGTGAAAATCCGTGTATTTTTTTAATTATCGCATTATACGAAGGGGCATATAGTGATTTAAATATTAAATCCAGCAGAATTTTTCGTGATACTAAAATAATTCGAATTTTGACATAATGTTGTCGTTGGCACAGAACTGTAATGAAATATCTATGACACGATTTAAATGACGTAGGTATTCGTATCTACTTATTGCATTGCTGTACGCGACGATTGAATCAAATTGTCGCTTCAATATCCTGGATAATTTATGTGGGAAAATAAGAACACGTGTAGTATTGAATAGTCAAGCGGTCGTGGCCTAGCCCTCGCTGTTAAGTAACATTCTATTGGTCTTTAATTGTTATTATTCTTATTTTTTCACATGAAATAAGTTAATACTCGACAACAATCCCACCTGATGGCAAGTGGTGATGAAGTCTAAGATGTTGAACACACTAACGTATAATAGCCTATTCACTCTCCCCTTGAAGACTTTCACATCGTAACAGTTATTCTCATATAGCCTTCAAGTACAGAAAGCAATCAGTTAAAATTTTATTGTTTATATAGATAGATTGTAAATATAAAAAAAATACAGTTCATTTTTCAGTTAGTTTCTTTTCTTTTTTCTCCAGATAAGCGCACATTTTACTAACAAAATTAGTGAGGTGTGCGAGATTCTAATTCTAGCCTTCCTAACGGGAGTCCGATGTTCGAATTACTAAACTGTCAATGTTGTAGTAACGCATACTTATTTATGACTAGCTGTGCCCGCGACTTCGTCCGCGTGGAATTTAACAAAAAAGTTATTTAGTAGAAATAAAAGAAGCCTAAGTTATTCCTCATTACATCAGCTACCTGCCTGTGAAAGTCCAGTCAAAATCGGTCCAGCCGTTTCAGAGGTTAGCTGGAACAAACAGCCAGAAAGACAGACAGTTGAAAATTGTAAAAAATGTTATTTTGGTATATGTACCGTATATACATTCATATGCATGTAGTAAAAAGCGGGTATTTTAATATTACAAACAGACACTGCAATTTTATTTATTAATATAGATTTTCGGTCCAATTAGCGCTACTGATGCCGTTTATTTATTTATGACTTCCAAAAGTCACTACATTACATCCGTACATAATATTTACAAAGTTACTTACAAAGTTGAGTGTATACATTTTCGTACCGCGTTGTGGTATAGTTGCAAAAAACACTTGAATAAATTTTAATAAATAAATAAACTAATGCTAACAAAACAATTCACAGTGGAAGTTACAGTTATTTACAGTTTGTACACATTTGTTCTAATACATTTTGCAACGTGCATCCGGTGTACATATTTAACAATTTTTTCATAATCTTTACCGTGTAAACTCACATTGCAAGACAACCTGTCTACATAGTTTTTAGAGTACTACTTGCAGCGAAAAATTAGTTGTGTTTCTACTGTCCTTATATGCGTATAATAGGCACAGTATGTAAGGTGACCACCGTATTGTTGCGATGAAATCTTGGATCTGTTTTAACATTTCCACACACCGAACTGTACTATCTTGCTTGTGATAAAAGACAAGTCTTATTTCTTAGTGACCTCGTATCCACGACGACACATCAGCAGTTTCTGTGGGCCTTACATCAAATGGTTATACAATAAAAAGCTTAAAACTAACAAAAACAGGTAGGACAGCAAAGACAGGAAAACGTCAATCACAGTTTTAAAAATTTGTACGTTGATATAATAGAGCTATTTTAAATTTCGTACTGAATGTCTTGATGTAAGTACAGTCGTATAATTACTGCGATGTCAATTATTAGTTTAGCTGACTTTAAGGAATAACTTATTATTAATTTATTATTATTATTAATTACTTATTGGTTATATATATATATATATATATATATATATATTTCTAATTATTTTAGCAGAATAAAAATTTTGTCATCATATTTGCTTGACCTATGTGTGTTCTACGTGAGTAGCCTAATTGGTGAGTTCACGTTACTCGCTGACATTATTAATTAATTATTTATAATACTCTTCATTTGGATTGATCAAATATAATAAAAGATCCTGAATAGCGCTAACGTCTTCGAAAAACGGACACAGATCATCTACTGGCCATGTTGACTGAAGATCTAAAGAAATCAGAAATTTGAGAATTCTTACAAATTGATTTTTCTATCACACACTTGTGAAACAGATTTTCAGATTTCGCTACATAAAGGAAACAAGCAATCTGCCCTCGTTCCGCTTTGGAATATTCCATGAGAACAGAATCATTTCCTGAGAGGAAGTTATTTATTTATTTATTAAATTAACCAAAGGTTGTTGTTGTTGTTGTTATATTTTTCATAGCGTTATATTAGTATTATCATAGCATATTTATGCATATAATAAAATTCTAACTGATCGCTTTCTGTACTTGAGTGATATATGAGAAAAACTATTATTAGGGGCCTTTATTACCGCGATAGAACCCAAAACAATAGTTGTTACAATTTTTGCCTGTTTGTCCGTGCATTTGCTCACGCTAATCTCTGAAACGATATAACTAATTTCATTCTGGTTTTTACTAATGTATTGCAGTAAGTATCACTTAATATTTAAACTTTGTTTGATTGCAATCTATCCATAAATAAAAAAATATATAAATTGATGTAAAATAATGCGGGTACTATTTCTTAGCGTAAGGCGTAGTTTTCCCGATGCGAAGCGAGGACTTTTTGCTAGCAATAAATAAATGCTCTACCACTTAAAGGTAAACATTTAACACAGTTTACAATACAGTACAATGCAATAATAAGTATAGTAAACACAGTTTACTATACTTATAAATCTATGGCTAATATTAACAGCTATTAATTTAATTGGGTGTGGAATACAGCACCAAGTAAAAATAAATGTAAGTAAAATTAAAAGTCCAAACAAAATAATAGGCGCAGTATAGTAAAAATTAAAATAAATAGTGTAGGTACAGTAAATATCAATACAGACAAATAATCTAAAATGGGACAATTGAAATTATAATTTAGATGTCGCCTTTCTAAAGGCTACTAAGGACATATTGTTATTATTGACATATATGTGATCTTCGTGGAACATCTGACAATATTTTACATAAATATCATCAACCACGACTAAAACAAGCATCCTGACACAGAGTATAAAACCCAGTTCTTGATATTACAAAGTTTTTACAGGTTTCCAAAATAAGGCTTATTCTAAGGCATTGGTTTATATCGTAGCATCAGTTTCAGAATGCTACCCTGAATATTTCTAATAGCATTGGGATCTTACGTGTTCACATTTTAAACAAGTCCAGTTTAGGCACCACCTGCAGGACAAGGTCAAACTCAAAGATATTGGGTGTACACAAGAGAGTACTTCACGCAGCTCCAAAGCAGTACTTCAGGTCAAAACAGAGGTTATTCGACTGTAAAAGACAAGTCTGACCACAATTGGAGTTTTTGATAGAATTCAAAGACGGGAAATTCGTATTGTTGACAATCACCGCTTGGAGAGCCAATTCTTTCTTTCTTGCCTTCTTCTCATTTCCTGGCCGACAACGCATCAGTGATACCATTGATTTTGCTGATGTCCATGGGCGACGGTGACCACTTACCATCAGATGGCTTGTCTGCTCGTTTGTCGGCTATTAACATAAAAAAAAGACTCGCTTCGACTGCGAATGGACGTGAGTTCTCTATGCGTTTTCTACCGTTTGTAAAATAGGGAAAGGTCTGAGAAACTGTTTAATTTAATATCCGCGGCGAATTTTCATCACCGTTCAACACACCGTAATACCAATTGCCACAAACACCGTTTTGATCCGTGGCGCTCGACCACAGTAAGGCTTACTGGACTCTTCCTCGCACGTATATCGAAATTGTGAAAGGAACTACCAGCAGCGGTATTTCCACTTCACTACGATATGAATATCTTTAACAAGCGGGTTTATCGCTTCTTTCTCTGCAGGTGACGCCTCTGGTGTCGTTAATGTCTAAATGCGAGGGTGGCTATTTACCATCAGGTGGCGTGTCTGTTTGTTGCCTGCTTGTCACATAAAGAAGAACGTTAAATGACTGTCCAATTACCTTGGCATGGTTGGTGCTAATTTGAAATTGAAAATTAGTTTTAAAATTTATCTTTATTTATTTACACAATATATCGGAAAAAGATGACTTCAATATATCGAGATACACAATACAAGATGCCTCCAATATATCGAGCAGTCAAATGTATCGCAATATGGCCTATACGATTTTATCGAACGAATTTGTAGTCTAAATATGAATGGAGTCACCAGTATAAACTTGTTTGCTTTGACAATATTTGCGCAGTCGAAAATAGCATTCCGTGAGAGGTAACGAATGGTCTCATAAATAATTCTCCTACACTAAACTGGAAATTTTTGACATAAATGCATTCAACTTTGTTATGATTTGAACAAATTGTAATACGTGACTCATTGCCCATTGTTATTGTGTAAAGTAAATAATTACTTGCGGTGAATTTTAAATATAAATTTTATGCTTATCAACTTAACCCATAAATGTTTCGTGATTAAGTTATTCTCTTACAATAATCTCTTACATCTTTGTGAACATAAGAATATTATGAAAAATTTACTGCAATCTATAATTAGGTATGTTGGAATTAAATTAAGAGACACATAGATCAGCCACCTACAACAAAAGGAACTTGGCGGCAACAACTAGTGGGATCGTTAGCAGACAACCAATAGATAGATATGACAAGAGGATAAGATCCAATTACTAAAAGAAATTCCGAAATTCCAAAAAGAAACCGATCTAAGGTCAAATTGCTAACGTATAACACGTAACGCCCTCTCTTTTGTAATTATCATCTATCTACCTCGGTTGTAATTCCAGTGACCACTTAACATAAATGAAAATCATTCATCACTTAAGGTATCAAGGTAATAACGTAACGCCTACGGCTCTGCTGTCATTACTTCAATTGATATATGTTTAAATTAACGATCTATTTGTTGCTTACTGTACGTGTGAGATGTGAGTTTACACTTTGTACGTTGGCTTTAGCAAGTAGGTAACGGAATAAATTGTTGATTGAGTTACCTGTAGATGTTAGATTAATAAAATAAATTAAATCCATATACGTATATGTTTCAAATGCTATAAAGATAATTGAATCTAGCAGTCGTATTGATTATTTTGTTCAGTGACAGAGAGCAAGCACTGGTTTATTTGAAGGTAAAGCATTAATGCTGATTTTTTAAAGTTGTATTGCTAATAAAGTATTGTGGTAAGCTAATGAAGTATATTAATTTTGAGACGTCTCTGGCAATGCCTTTTAAATTGGTCATTTTTTTTATTAGCCACGAAATGAGTACGGGGATTATGTGACAGTAAGTGTCTTCACAATTCTGAACTGTGAGAAGTAGCGGCAGTGGTTGTTGAGCAACTATAACATTATATTGAACGAGAATTGTTTACGCACGCAACCATGAGGCTTTTAAAACTTTCATTAAGGGCATTGTTATGATTGTAAATGTTTAATTTCTGCTATTCTACATTATTATTACATACATATAATAAATATTTCTTTCTTTTTATATACCACCGCTTTTAGGCTTCTGTGCTAGTGTTACCTATGAATTTCCGGTTAATGTAAAATCTGTGAACACGGTCGTAAATTGGCTCTCTGACACTGACAAAGAAATGGGTTTAAAATATTTTAGCATTCGTTATAAAGCAAGGATGATAGCTAGCCATGCAGTTAAAGAATCCTGTAACAATGCACATGGATCAAATATCGAACAAATGAAATGTGTAGAATTTATAACAGTTTTTACATCAATTATATATATTTCTATTCATTAATACAAATGTATAAAAGAAGCAAATAAATTAAAACATATTCGTGTTGTTTAGTTTAGATTATAAGTATATTTACAGAGGAGTCAGTCGAAGTCTAGCTGGATTACGTACAGAAAGTTTTAAATGTAATGACGCGACGGCCGGATATAAAACGGTGGTCGTTTCCCCGTGATTGCTCCAAATTTTATTTCGCTTGCATTTAGGTGATAGGAACTTGATGAGCGGCGACGCGGCGTCAAATAAATCGAACTCCAATAATTGAGTTAACCCAGAAACCGCTACGCCACGCCTCGCCCATCAATTGTACTGATTAAAAAAATATATTTATGTTCACGGGTGAGTTGTGAATAATCATTGGCTTTTGGTATTTGTGGTTATGTTTATATTTTTTTGGAGTTATTTGAAAAATTGTATTTTTCTGACTTCTTGAAGATAATATTATTTAATCTGACGTTCAATTACGAGTACTGTAGCTTGGGCAAATTGTCTCGATTCAACTTACTCAATGACACTCAATACGGTGATAGGTGTTGTACCTGCATGGCCAGCTATACTCATGTTTTGAGATTTATTATGAAATGTGTTTAAGGTTTTAAGGTTGCAAAAATGGTGAGTTTGTTAACAAGTGATTTCACAGCTTTCTCAGAAAACAAAGTATAAAAAATCATTTTCAATGGTGTACATAATTAATATTTTCACCTAGTCAGGGAAATTTATTTATTATTTCGGATCTCCTTTCATATATGTATAGCAGGCTATGTATTCGTATTGGTACATATTTATATCATAGATTTTTAAATCTGTTTCTTTTTTCTATATTATAATACTTCGAGTACATTATGACATTCACGCAAGTCCGGCAACATTACTCTATGTAAAACTGTTCGATTTTTAAAGAGCTGGAAAATTATTTATATGTTTGATATGATTTAATGTAACAAGATTGTGGTGCTAGTAGATAAAAATTCTTGAGTGTATCGTAGTAACAACAGGTGTCGTTATAAAACATTACGTTAAAAACCGAAAATAAACATTTTATCTTGCTGCTCTATACGTTTACGTTACACCTGTGCTTAAAGTCGAATTAAAACATTTTAGTTGTCTTATTTAATTGTAGTTTGCCCAATTAAAGCATGCTGTTTTTTACCACAGAGTAGAACCTTTTTTTAATACTGTTCAAATTATATAAGGTCAGGTTAGTCGCAAGGCATTTTTAAAATACCTATATGCATAAACAAAATAAGCTATTATGTATTATGTTGTGATAAAAAATTAATCATACTTTAGTGCCACAATCATGCATAATAGCTCAAGTGATTTGTGAGTGGAGCAGTAATTGTGTTTTTGCCAATCAATTACGAGTATATTGTGAACGATACTCCTTTGCGCAGGTGTTGCTGTTTCCACGAGTATGTCATTTTGTTCGTAAATGTCATTGCTTATTTTCAAGTTAACTTCTAGCACACGAACAAATAGGCCTATTACGGTAAATGCTCGCGGTAACATTAGGTGCGCCACTGGCGTTGCAAGCCAAAGGGAAAACGATCTATGGATGGTTGAAAGAGAATATAAGCTGGTAGATAATATTAGTATAGTATAGTAGATATTATTAGTAATAGTAGATAGTATTAGTAATAGTAGATAATATAAATAGATAATGGATAAATTACGTTGAAAGAGAGTAATATGTTGGGATTAAGCTAAGTGGTAAAATTACAGCGATTTTAAAAAACAAGACATTGCTCCGCCCATAGTTCAACAACATATCCGAAGCGTGTTATTGAAAGCCAATCTTTTGCAAAACTTGTTACTTGAAGGTTTAAGCGCGCAAATAAATATGACTCCGTTATTATTTTGCTTGATGAACCGTTTCCTGTTTCCGTAAAAAATAGGTTGTTTTGCGTCTTGGTACACTTGAGAAACCGGTTACAACGTTTGTGTAATGATTCTATCAATATCGGCTGTTTATGTTAGAAAAATATCGATTCTCTAAGTATTTACGTTTACGCATATGACTGATTGACATGGCTACGTACAAGACTAAATCGTCATAGTCCGTTACGCTGACCAATTCGAGTTGGCAAACTTCATATACCTTTAACAACATTATGGATTACTAAGGTATGTAGGTTTTCCTTCACCGAAACTAGTTATAATGTATTCGTAATACGTTCATAATTCGAAAAAGTTGAGGTCTGTGTAGGATTCGAACTGGCGTCTCCCATGTCGTAGGCTTACTTTTAAACCGTTAGGCTATCACTAATCATCCAAACAAACCATTTCTATATTTACTAGTAATTTACTATTTTGAAACACTTGTAAAAGTTGTATTAGGGGTCTTAAAGCGATACTGTACACCTGTTCTTAATTTTTTTGTCGTTTCGTTCAAATTTACATTATAAGGGACTCTGCCAATTCTTGAGTCCAAATCAGTCTCTACTATTCTTGGTGTACCCTGGCGTACAGTGGACATAGCTAAGACGAACGGTATCTTCTAATCGGTCGCTGGACCATTACCCAGTTCAATATCCAAAGTAATCGTGCGTGGTGGCTGGGTTTTATAAGTGTTCGGTAAGAAACCACTTCGATTCCATCTTGGCCAGCAATGCTTTGTTGATGCCATTGCTGTTGCAGACGTCCATAGACACCGGTGACAATTTAACATCACGGGGTTCGTTTGGTCGTTTGCCGGCTATCGACATAAAATAATAATTAAGAAACACACAAACACGGACAAGAAATGTTTTTTCTGTTAATTTTCTAAGTAAAGTTATCTCGATAAGTTGCTCGATTTCGTGTGCGAGTGAAATAGAATATTGCAATTTGTCTAAAGCGTTCGCTGTCTATGTCCGAGGCTCTAGAATAACATGAACATACATATGCATCAATTAGAAAAATAATAACACGTTATAAACAACATTTATTAAGTTGTCCTAATCGTACGCCCTAGATATCTTTCACAATTTCTTCTCATTTATTTAAGAGCTTTAGCATAAGAAAAAATGTGGCTCTATATAAAAAAATTAAACCGTATAAACATTTTTGACAGCAAAGGAAACTTATTAAGTTGTATTAACATAATATAAACGAATTAAAAATCTTATGTCAGTTGAATAAAGATCAGCTAAAATATTATTGCAATAGACGAAGCAAAAATATGTTTATATTATATAAATCTTTGAGAAGGCTGGGTAACGAACATATTTTATTAAGACGTGAATTAAGTAACCGGACAGATACACCGCATTCATCGAAGTTCGATTAAGGCACATTTCACATAAATACAAACTCTTTATACGAAAGTCTTGTAGTAAGTCCAGTTTTTTCTAGATCGTAAGTGAAAGTCAAACTCCTCTTTCCAAATGTTATAAGTCTGATATGGCTCAGAAATCAGAAGTAAGGCGCGGTCTGGTTCCAATTTAAAATATTTTATTTAAAAAATTTTATAATTGAAATAAATTAATTTGCTTAATATAAAATTTAATCTGATGGAGAGAATGGTGTCGTAGTCAGATGTCTTCGCGGGTTGATAATTGGTAATTCATCCAGAGTAACGTTTTCACAAAAAACCTCTGTTTTAAAAATAATTACAAAAGAAACGAGTAACATTTTCTAGCAGAAAGGTACTAGTCTTCATAAAGGTTGACACATATGTGTGTCTTGTCATAGAGCCTACTGCTTAGTTAGGCTCTGTCGTACAACGAGTTTTCGAATGTTAAGTCATATTCGTAGCAACAGTGCTGTCATTACTCGGGTCACGTGCCGCGTATCTTTTATTAAAAGTATTCATGACTGTGGGAGTTTCTTGTCGCTACTTCTTTCGCGACTACTCATCGCAGGGGTTAGACTTTCGAAGTGTTTCTAAAAAAATAATTTCGAATAAATTTTATTTCATTCAGTAATAAATCAATATGTATTCTTAAATTAATGAGAAGGCCGAGCCAGGAGATCTGCTCGCTGATAAAATTCAATTTCATGTTGTGAACAAATCGACTGAAGCTTACAATATTTCGAATTATTAACATCATACAATATCAACCTTTAAAACTTTAAAAGTTATACAGATTAAAAATAATAAAATAAAACCTGTTAGCACATTTAAAATCACATACAATATAGAAGAAAACCGCTCAGGAAACAAAAAAAAACAGCACGCAAAAAAAATAACAAATACTCGTAATCGATGCGTCAAGGACTTTTACTTTTATAATGAATTGATGAGCAAATTTTGTCACATACACTATTAAACTATTGACAAGTAGACAACTTAATTATTGACAAGTAAAACATAATTAAAATACAAGATTTTACAGGCTATATAGTATATTCAAAGAGAAACATTCAAACAAATACTTCCACAATGTCAAACGTTAGTAAGATGTTTATATTTGTAAGTAGATAATGATCTTTTCCGTGATTGTGTTTAGATACTATCACACGAGATGTCTCATAGTGTTTAGCGGGCCGTACTCTAATTGAATCACACCTGACCGTCTGTTTGTCGCAGATAGTCGACAATTGTTACAATTCGTTAGCGTTATTAGTATAATTACTAAATGTTTGCAATCAGTCAATTTTCTGTATTAGCTTTTGAAATGAATATAATAATGATAATATACTCAAATGCATTTTATAAAAATACTTGGGTGCCATTTCGTCTATGTTCGGGTTAAAGAAATAAATAATATTTAAATATACATGATAAATATGTAGCTTATATTTATTTCATTGCATTGTAAAAATAATCTTTAGATATAATTAAGTATCTTAAAACTTAAAATGGTTTTACCGGCCTCCCGGTTAGGTTTCCATATATGTATTTATGAGACGTTACAAACTGGCAGAATATAATATTTATCTGTCACATAAACGTATACATTGGCCGGGAATAGAACCTGGGATCTTTTATTCGATTGGGATGTTCACAACTATGCGCTATAGACATCTAAAATTTTTAAAGAGATTCCTTATCATCATTTACATTAATCCATTAATATTATTACCTTATAGCTTCGTTTGGTTTTTGGTAACAATATTGTTACGTAAAAACTTAATGCGAATGAGTAAAATTAATTATTCCGTGAATCACAATAATGTTTTGATATTACGAATATGATGTCTCTGAATGGCAATATAGCGTGTTTTGTGAATCACTAAAATGAAATGGAAGAATGGGGACATATTTCGCCTGGGGAAATCCTTTGGCACTCCTACTTCTGGCGTGAAATATTTAAGCGTTCTGAGTTTGCAGTGTGTTTGTCTAATGCTAACTTTCGGTTTGAATTAAGAGAATATCGTGAGAAAAGTTATAATTAGAACGATGTGCCTATCAGATTTTTGGAACAGTTATAATTTTTTTAATACTTTTATTACTTTTATTGTATACTTCGTTCGGATTTAACAATTATATATATTTACATATTCATAATATATAGATTGTGTCCATCTCGAATAATGTACATTGCAAATGGTAAAAGTTTTTTCTAAATAGATACCGTGAATCTGGAGATTACCTTCCGCAAACTCACAAAATTCGCACTTTCTCTTTATAATTTTAGTATAGATATGATATAGTTATAACAATCCATATTTTATAAAATTGAAATTCCTTGAAGATAAAACATTAAGTATATAGTTATGTATTTAAAAAACTTTGGTAATTTGTTGACATAATTTCTGCAAATATTTTACAACCAAATAGTGCAAATATATGGTGGGACAATGAATTAAAATGCTCGATTTACTGAAAGGAAACATCGTAAGGATCCTACTGTTCCTGATAAGATTCTCTAAAGTTTTAAACTATTGCCAAACGGCATGATGTACGAGTATTACAAACTTAATTCATTTCATTTTGAGATAATTCTAAGATGATGTATATATATGTATATGTAGAGCAAACAGATCAAAAGAAAATTATTATTAGATATATCTTCTCTTTAATAAAGAAGGGACCCTAGTCGTTTGCTGATTACAAAAGATAGCGTGGAGTCAGATGTAAATTATAATTATAAAAAATCTGCCTCCAATACGGGAGATCTTCTTTGTTACTCATCCATTCATTTAAATAACTTCACTTCGCCGTTTCACCAGAAAATACAATAGAATTCACAATTTTTACTGATATTTGAAAATAATTTTATACTGACAGTGACCTTCGCAACAGTCGAATGAGAAAGGTCAATGACAGTCATCTAATGATAACAATAGAAGGCTTATCTGAATTTGGAATACAAACTCTTTTTTATAGCACATCCTCCTAAATAACAGACGATGCAATGATATTTGGTCTCGTATTTGGAGGTCGCTGTGCAATGGTACTCTTACATGGTGTAATTTTTACTTGCCTCCTCTTCTAAAAATAAATTGTGAATTATTTTGAATTATCTATGTATGTGTTTCGCTTACGATGCCGGATTCAATGAACAAACGGTCTTACAGCTTCCTGTGACTGCCACTACCGACCACGTCCGAAGTTGCATAACATCGGGTTATGAGTACTTTGGAAAACATATGAAAATTCGATGTTTGTAACATATACAAATGATAATCAAAACATATTTAGAACTCACTAATTTCAGTCCCCTGAGATATTTATGCTGTTTAAATTTTTAAAAATATTTTCAACGTAGACAATGGTTTTATTTATTTTGAAACGAATAAAACAGTGGGTTAATTTAAATTGATTTAATATTATATGGTTCAAAACATAAATATTTTACGTTCAATATAAATTAGAATCTTCTATATAAAGGTGAAACCTTCTAAAAATGAAAAAAAAAAGCCAAGACAAGAAGAAAGATGATTTGTTTTAATTTTTAATAACTTTAGAGATTGCTTTGTTCGCAAATGCGTCTTAAGTAATGAGAAAATGTTAAATTCAAACGGGCGCTGTTAATTCTGCTGTGAACCAAGATATATCAAACATAGTGGAATTAATTTTGTCTTCAACGTTACAGTCTGTATTGGTTTATTCATTAAGTTCAGAAATATCGCAGCCGTAATTCCGTACAGGTAATTGAGGACGCAATCCATTAGACACCACACCCTTTTTGTGTGTTTTACTTAATCCAATTATTTCCCATTAAAATACCATGAGAGCGTTACTTCGCACCTTCATGTTAATATTAAACCATAGATAATAAATAACTTTATATTTATTTAGTTTGTTTTACCGCAGCTTACAAGGGGCTTTAGGTAATTTAAATTACAAATTACTTGCGACTTCATGATGACAGACCACTTTGATTTTTGCTTCTGTAGCGTGCGACCAAGTTTTGTGGTGTTAGGTAACAATGTCAACCAACAGGTACTAATTTTTTATAATTTATAAATTAATGTTACACTTATGGCCAAACCGTTCTAATATTGACCATTTAATTGGTATAATGAGCAGTCGGTCAAACAATTCATCTAGTCTAGTTAAAAAGCTACATCTTATTAATATTATTGTTTGAGACGGCTCAGTAACGTATGACTGCACCTTCTAAAGAATCTAAGAACCGAGTTGATGTTTCACTTATAAGCATTCCTTTCGATAACACCCAAACTTCATTGTTACTTGAAGCATCTTGTTCCAGGACGAAGTTAATAGGAGGTGGTGGTTTAGGTTTTAAGAACCAAGGGAATTGTTTTAGCATTGAATTTCTAAAATCCTTCAGGGATGACTACATCCATAGAATAGAATATAATCTTTAAAATTAGGATATATTTTTCAATACCAATTTAGTTTCAATCATTTTTATTCATTTAAGTTTACGAAAAGTTGAACCGATGAGACTTAACAACTACATCCAGTATATTGGCACTGCTTCGGATTTAAATCTCTCAAACTCTGGATATTGTAGTATAGGCTAACCTTACCGTAGATAGAAAATATTATGTCCGACCTTTATTGATATTCTGGAGCAGTTCGTGGCTGTGTGACTATCATTGAATGTTAAATCCGCTGTGAGTGATTTACTAATGATAAGATAACGGAATCGATGTTATGAAACGGTGTGACTCTCTGTAATTCAAGCGAACTTGACCAATCATTATTGAGACATGTCCCAACGAATGGACATTATACAGTATTAGTTTTATACTAAATAAAATCTTACCTACACAAAATCATGTCAGTGTCGCTGCTTCAAAGTATACATACATTTTTAGTACTTATTTTAGCATTATTACATAAAATGGTGCACGAGGCACACAGACTTATATATCAAAATATTCGTAAAATAGCCTCCAAATCATAGAGTTATGTAACTCTATGCTCCAAACTCTGCTAATTAAATTTGGAATGTTATAAAAAAAATGAAAAATTCGAATTACATGTAAAATTTTCATATTTATTTCGATGGTATTATTTTTTAAATAATATTTATTATTCTAACATTCACGTCACTCACCACCCGTCACGTGACATGTTTGCGTCAACTACCGTTGTCTTTTGGTATTGGAGTACGTATATTCCGTACTTTCATAAATCGCATATGCGTGACTCGTGAGTGTTATAATTACGAATGATGCTACGAATGTTGAATGTTGAATGTTGTCGTTTGTCATGAAAGAGATTTAACAAATACACATGTCCACCTGTGTTATTGGTATAGTTCATTGGCTTCAATCATGACAATTGAAATGAAAGGATCAAAAAATTCTTGAGCGTCAGTCCTCACCTTAATAGCGGGCAAAGTAATAGCTTCTCGCAAACACGTCCGTCAACGCCAGGTTTTTCTGACGGTACTCATGAATTGTGTCAAGGATCTTTATTTTCCTGAATGGCTACCGGCATTTCAAGAATCATCAGAATTGTTTACGTGTTTCCTTTACGATACTGAAGAGCCAGTTAATAATAAATGTTCCCGCTTCCTTCTGGTGACAACAGTGAGGCCTCTGGTCTTACAGGAGTGTAATGGGAGTGATGATAACTTACAATAACATGGTTCTTCCGGGCATTTGCTGGTTTTGGCCACGTCTTGTTAAAACCTTATTTTATTATGATTGTCATAATATATCACTATGGTTTTCTTACAATTTTATATATTAAGATAAATGCACTATGTCAGTGTACAAAATTGTCACAAAGGGTTTGCGCTTAATATGTAAAATTGTTGACTCCGCTGATTAGTGTCATGTATTCAGAAGTAATCGCTGAACGACTGTCCATATTCATAGAATATAGAACTATATAGAATGTAGAACAATGTAACTTTACATTGTCGAGTTGTTGGCTAAATTTACTTCTACCGCAAAGTAACCGCACTTTGCGGTTAACACTCGTAGAGTCTACTACCCTGATGATGCTCTGTTTCGGAGCGAAACACGTGTTGGTGACGGTATGTGTGTTGGTATATACTTTTATCATGTTTTCCTTTGTGGGAGGGAGGGAAGTTTCATGCATGTATAAAAGTATATACCATCATACATTGTGCTAGCGGATTGTTGCAAAGTAAATTAATACTAATTTAATAACAACGAATTTCCGCAAAGTAACGCCTGATACAATCAATTACTTCTGTTTATAATATTTAGGGATGTAAAATCGTCTCCAATAGGTACGCGCTTTGTTGTATAATATTTATGTTCAGGTTTTTATAGTGATTCCATTGCTGTAAATATCTACAAGCCCATAAAATGGTCTTAACAATACGTAAACGCGGTTAAACAAACACACTGTATAAATAAATTGTCGCCAAATGCCATCGTGTCGCCCCCTGGTAAGAACTATGGAATATTGGAAGGAATCCAAAACGAATGAATATCGTTCCATTTCAACCCGAAACGACTTGGTAGATTTAGAAATGATTTGCAAGCTAGCTCTTAGAATGCTACGAACAATAAATAATGTTTTTATTGTTAAGAATTTCTGAGGCTATTTCTAGGTTAGGTTAGACTATTTCTAGGCTAGGAGGTTCTAGAAAATTAATCTATGCTTCAGACGTTACTTCATTCACTAATTAGTACACATCGTTTGGGGATATTCCCTGTGCGCAATAACTCACTCAAACAATCTCCTCGTAACCGCATCTTCATCATTCATGTTCAGTTGTCCCCGTGTTGCAACATCAACATGCAGTGACAATCCCTTTGTCAACTTCGTAATAGGTACTTAAGGATTTCGTACTTCGAAAAATGACATCGTAAACACAACGCCGATGTATATATTATGTGGCTTGAGTTTATTAATTTGACTAAATTGAACAGTAATTTGATTTCTGACAGATGAATCGACGGTCAGTCTTGAAATATTGTTAGAATGCTTTAAAGCGTGAAGAACTTAAGTTCTGTGAATGAGATGTCGATCATGATGTGTCTTCTTCAACTGCCGTAGCATGTTAACGTGTTAAGTAAAATAAATAAAGATGTCAATTGTAAGGACATATAATTACTACATAAGTATATAAATTAAATGTAATATTTAAAGTTTAAACAAACTTACATGTTTGTTAAAAAGATGTCCATGTCATTGTTTTTTCCACCGTTACGATTAACAGATGAATTAGTTGTAGTGACTCATATGCTGAGCGGAAAGTCCCGGGCATGGTGAGCGAATTTTCTCGTGTCTTCACTGTACGAAAGTTACAATTTTTCTTTATTCGTCGTGTACGGATCTCTGTGGGAATATTTTATTTATCTATGTAGACAACAAACAACAAAGCTAGAAGTTAAAATGTTGTGTATAAATATTTTATTTTCATTACAGTCCTCGTTTTATTACTGTAGTATGTTAGTTATTTCAATAGCTAATAGTTTAATGTATACATGTACGTAAATAAATAGTAGATACACGTCAATTACCTTGGCTGCGCTTGGAGACTCCAAAAAAACCTAATTTTACTATAACTAATTTAATTAAATAAAATTACAATTGAAACTTATGATTAAACCTAGACTAATTTCTACCGATATTAGATAGAAAATAATAAAATATTTAAAAACGTTTAAAATTAAACTGCAATTGACGTCAATCGATATTACACCATTGACGAGTTGCAATTTTATTTGGGTTAACACTGTGGACACTACACTACACGTGCCGGCGGCGTCAGCAATCCTCGTAGAGCTGTGGTATGTAATTCGCCACTGTGACAAATTATGTGGGCCTTCTTCAAACACTAAGTGCAGTGTTTGAAGAAGTAGTGACTTAGGAAAACAAATAACTGAAATGTCACAAAATTTACAACACACTGACCACCACATTAAGAAAAAAATCAATCAATCTGTGATCTCATATCTCGAAAGTCGATAACAATTAATGAGCATTTAAATAATAAATTTACCGAAACTTTAATTATAAGTATATTTATAAATTTATTGACATGTTTAATAATTACATTCTATTAATAATTTGAATAGAATGTCTATTAATGATTTGATTAATTATGTATGTCAATTAAATTCATTGAATTTTTGATTTAGTAGAAATTAATTTAATAATTGCAAACTAACATATTATGTACCTAAATTCTGCAAATAAATAATACTTGTATCTGTCTTTTCCAAATTACTATTTCTGATGAATATGTCATATTAATATTAGCTTACGTCTATTTTAATTTTGCAGTCACTCGAAATTTTATAACCTTTTTACAATATATTTTATTCACTTTTTAGATGCGTTCGTTATCTTTCCAATGTATTAATAATTCACGGTCTGTACAAGGTATATGACGGCCGCTGTTCAAGGATCATAAGAATGCGTAATCGAAACTTTCCTAATCTTGTCATCTACACTTTTGAGTTGTATTCGACGAACTTTGAACATTTCCGATAAATATCTGTACACTTTAGAGTTTCCTGCAAAGTTCAGGTTACAGGCCGTGACGTAAAACTTTTACCGTAGAAAAAGTATTATACAAAGAGCTGCCTCGAATAAGTTATGATAACTTTGTATACGGTTATAATTTGGTTTACAGAATTTTATCCTGATA
>PDGT01000021.1:1280449-1347323 GCA_003671415.1 Megathymus violae
GTAGTGCTATGTTGTTTTTATATCAATAGCCTACAAGAGTGTAAATGTGTGTGAGAGTGTGTTTCCGTGATTGTGAATGATAACAATCTCGTCGTGGACATTCAAAACCTAAAAGGTATCATCACGACGACACTGTAGCCCAGTTGGTAGTGACCCTGTCTGACGAGCGAGGATTCCCGGGTTCAATTACGTCAGATAAATTTTTGTTCTCGGCTCATGAGTGTACACATGCAACCCAGATAATTCTAATGCGAGGGTGGAAGTATGCGAACGTTACGTACGTGAGTATGTTTATTTATTATTAATTATCATCAAAGCGTTGTCGATCAAGAACGAAGAGGGCAATGAACCTGGTTAGGATCAGTCTATTTGTCTCTACTACAACTAGCAATTCGATTATGACAAACTTGAAATAAGTCTGAAGTTCACTTACGAATTACTTGCCAATTTTCCGGTAAATAAGAAACTCTGTTTCAAATTCGAAATTATTAAAATATTTTATCGTTTTGCTTCTAATAATGTTTTCAAGCGCTTTATTGAGGAGAAGATGCGGCGAAGGACGGCGCTAGCAGTGAGTTGTTCGAGGCCCGGTCATAAAACAAGCCGGCGTCAATAAACGATCAAAGCTCATATCTTTTATGACGTCGTATATGGGTCAAGTGAGTGAATCGTCACTAATTTACGTACTGCCAGTATACCTAGCTTTATTAATTTAGTCGTTGCCATTTCTCTCTTGCTTATGCATTTGAACACTAGGCGTTCGATATAGCTACATTTTATAAGTTATGTTCAGATTTTACCGAGAAAGTTTGGGTGGTAATAAATATAAAAAAAACGCTACAGTTGCACATGGGGTTAGGGACGACAGGGCCGCCTATTGTCTATACCGTAGTTTTTCTCTTGATATCACTGCGTAGTATAAACATCTTAGTCTTTGGGCCTGAACGTGACATTATCAAGTACCTACCATAACACGGATTTAAGATACGAGTTATTTGCGAGAAAGGTTTAAGTATATGGAGTAAAAATGAAAATAATTACAAAGTACTTGATATATATTAGAAGTTATTTCCAGTATTGTTACTTTATAAGTAACGGGATAAAGGTTTCGAACTGTTCCTTCTCAGGCCTGAGTTATATAGTATTACTTCTGTAATTTTAAAAGTTTTGTGAAAACAATGTTATATAATACAATAGTATATAATAGTCAATATACTAATGTTTCAATTTAAAATTTTCCTTTACATCTTTTAGGAGCTAAGTTGAAATATCGTGTCTCAACTAAAAATCTGCATGCTGCATTTTTAACGATTTCAAATGTCGTCTAAAATCGAACTGTTTTGGACTTTCTATAAGTAATACGGCCTTTAAACAAGAAACATAACCATTCCTCTACATATATTTCATACAATTATTAGTAGATTATTTTGTGAAATGAAAATATAAGGGATCATGATGAAAAAAAAAATGTAAAAGATAAAGAAAATGTTCTAATTATTTTATAAAGAGATTCAGTAAATATTGCACATTGAATCGAAAAACGTTCACGAAATTTATGAATAGCATGAGAATAGTTTCGTGTTCAGTGCCGAGACATGAGTACGATCCAGAAACGGAGCATCAGTCGAATGTTAGACCTGCTTAAATTAATCAAACCTTATGAAATTTTGATTCTTTGATTTGATTTACGATATAGGTCATTATTTTATTCATTTTGACAGATTATCTGATATCGAGTCAATAGTAATAACACCATTAAATAATGTTTAGTAAAAGGATTCACTGCTCTGAATAATAAGCAATTAAATACGGGATTCTGAAGGCTGTACAACTTTACCATCATAACGCGTTTCCGTAGTTTTCGTTTAAAACAAGAGTTAAAACTTCCCGAGCAATGCTTAAAATTTTTTCTCACGTCCTAACAACACTCTTATAATTTATTTGAAAACCATTTAAACCCTAGATAGCACGTATGTGCTTAACAGTTCTTGGGTGCTTTGGACTTTTATTTGTGTACTTCCATGCCAAGTGTACAGAAAATGCTAGAGGGGATGTGAATGCGTTAGCGTTTATTATTATTACTGCGGGAAGGCTTATATAACTACTTAACATCAAAGAATGAACTGAAGTAACTGTATCTGCAGCTGTAGTAGTGCAACTTGTAGATATTACAGATACATGTCTCAAAGAAAATAACTCTTTATTACAGGAATTAAGTAAGAGCTTTAAAATGTTCACGACTTAGTTATTGACAAAGAAATGACCTAGATGTATACTAGAAATTGTAATAAATACTCTTTACATTTTATTACAAAAATAACGAAATGCAAATCACAAAAACAAAAAAAAAACACCGATCCGCGAAATAAAACTTCTTAATGCTTTGTGTTTGTGTGTCCTTTGTTTTGCGCCATTTAAACGTTCATATGCATGGAAATAGCAATTTTTGTGCAGATCCACACTACGCTGTACACGTGAAAGAAAGTTCGTTAAGATAGTTGATGTAGAATTTGAAATACCTAAGTGAAGGTAAGATGTAATATACATAACTTTGTTTGTTTTTGTTAAGGCGTATAACACGATAATTAATTAAGTTCATTTAATCACTTGTTTTTTAATTAGTTTACACGTCACTTTGAACTGGGTAAGAGTAGGTAGGTAGTAGGTAGTCTAATGGAAAATGAACAGCAACCAAGAGTATTAATATTACCTGTCGAAGGACGGGCCGATTTAATTTAAAAAATCCTTTGCGCTAATTCACAATAGCAGTTTGACAAACACAAAGTATTTCTTTTAATTACTTGTATTTATATTTAAGATTTTTTGCAGGCCATCTAAACGGCAACCCGTACAACCTGATGTTATGGTAACAATTAAACAATTCGTAAAACAGATTTAAAGTCATTATCTTCCTACTCGAATAGGACGAAATTGGAAAACAGAAAAGTCATACCCTTTAAAAAAGAACTTATTGAAGTCGGTAAATAGGCAAAATTGTTACCGAAACCCCTGGATTCACCATTTGACAATTAATGCAATATAAATGCTTAAAATTAGGAGACACATTAGGCCTCAAAATAGCATTTGGAACCGAATTTCTATTTGCTGTCGGTTGGAGAAATGTTGCCATTTAAAAACTAGCGGATTACATGTACGTTAGCTGTTTTGAGTTAAATAAATAAAAACTTAAAATACTCACTTCATCTACATTCAAGCGTTGAAAGACTTTAATTAGAACTTTATGTTACCGTCCACGTTGTTTAGTATTTTTATTAACACGACGTTCGTACCTATTTCTTATTATTCAATAAACACTGCGCTTGTAATTACATCTCTAGGGACTGCGGTCGTAGATTATAGCGGCACGTGCAAAATCGCGAGTATGTAAACAGTTTATCTTGTATTTTTTTTAAGTTTTACCGCGTCAATTCACGTGTCACGAGGTGTTATGCTTGAACACGTGCATTTCGACCGAGCAGTGGCGAGTTACTGTCAGTTTTCAGTTGTTTACAACGCTTGCCCCGCCCGCCACAAGCCTCGATCGCACTCGAGGAAGAACGTCGTGATCCTGTATGCAAACTTCCAAGTTTTCAGCCGTAGAGACATTGAACTTAGACGATCTTAATATAACCTTTGAGTTGAGTAGCTGAAATGAGGTTTTATGAGTAAGGTGGAATAGATTTCAGTATGTTTCAAAAATTGTTATATACTCCTACGGTTTATTTCAGTGTTGGAATGCCACGACTATAGCCAGGGCATATAATTTTGTATTTTTAGACGAATTTCTTCATCTTATGTATTCTAAAAATACTGATAATTATTTTGGTATTTAGCAGTCATACTGTTAACAAATTCTAATCTACCTCAAAAAGGGTCACTCGCATTTAAGTTATCTCATATACATTATCAATAGCGAGTATTGTAATAAATCCTTTTACAGTAATTTAATAATATATTTTAATTTTTGTCCACAGGCTGATTCAAAATAACTGGCTCTTGAGACCTCGTGGTTAAGGTAGATGCTTCTAAATGGCGAGACCTGAGGAGTTACATACCGGAGAGTAATAACAAAGCATCTGCTTAAATAATCAATTTTTGGACTCTTAATTCATTAATTTTATTAATAAGCACAGTAGGTTACCACTAAAAGTTAGAACGTTGGTCTTTTCGCACAGGATTATAGCCTTCATCCCTCTCATTGCCAGAGAAAACCGGGGCCCAGTAGTGGTGATAATGTGGGTTGACTTTTCGACGTTAATAATAAATAACGAAAAAATATATAGCAGACGGCTCTTTTGTTATTGTATAGGATGTCATTTCACATTTTTTTTAAACTAATATTTACTTACAGTCATAACTTTTTTAAGACATTAGTCTCTTATCTCTATCCAAGGCAGGCATACAGTGTAACGTAATCCATAATGTATGTGATAGAGTTCTATATTGAACGTCCAGTGTTTTAAGATATAATTATTTGGTTACATTTGTACTATTTTAGCTCTAGATAAAAGCGAGGTTGGTAGGTAAAAGAGAGCTAGGTTCGAACTTGAAGTAAGCAAAGCTTCAATTTAAACGGGTTCATTTTTGAAGTACTTATAATGTTATTGAATGCTGAAAGGAATTAATTTATTTTACAGTTCAATTTTTATAACGCTATTATATATAGGATTATAGGTTTCGCATGTTTTTGTGGATTCATTCCACTAAATTTGCCTAAACATAGTTCTAGAAATACTGACACACGTAAATATGATTTGGTGATATCTAAATCATCAATGTGTCAGTTATTTCATATATATATTTCGACGTTTTCCAATTGTTCGATGCTAATAAAATGTTATATTGTCTAGGCACCTTGACATATACGCAGGTCACTGTAAAGTGTGAAATGTAACATAATGCACTTATGCAATTTAAAGTTATGTGATCCCGGAAAAAGAAGGGGCAAAAATATTTAAGGTTTTTTTTTCCAATTCACAGTTATAGACAGTACTTGCTACCATTTAGTCTGTATGTATATCAAACTCATCTCAAAGTGGTCATATCATAATCATTAACCATCACCTTCCTTTATAAGAATGTCTTTGATAAGAGTTTTAAATTTACAGTATGACATTTCTGTCAATTCTAAGGGAATTTTATTATAATTTTATACATATCTACCTACGAATGGCCCACCACTTTTGTTAAGTCAGAAATTTGGTACAACGAGCTTAACCTTATTCCTTGTATTAATATGATGATCAATCAACTTTTGTCATGGTTCAGGTCGGCTAAAAATATGTAATATGTGTCTTTATTGTACAGAAAAAACCTACATATATTTTTAGCGTACAACAAATACAGTACAAAAGGCAGACTGTCGCTGTCCCGACCAGACAACCCATGGGCGAAGTATGCAATAAAAACAGTTTATTTACTTATCTTTTTGGTACTCAAACTACCCGTCCGTGCGCTGTTATATGGTAACAGTAATATTCAACAACAGGGTATATTATCTAAGTGATGTTGAAAAAGTGAGACAGCTACAGAAAAGTATAGTTTTTGGAAAAACCTATCTAAAATTCTACTAATTTATCTACCATCAAAAATTATTAGACAGTTGGAGAGCCATTCACAGTAAGGCTCGATCAACGAATGTTCGATCTGATGTTCTATCATCAACGCATGGAAGTGCTCAAGAAATTTACTCATTATCCGTCACCCATCCAACTCTCGAACGCGCCCTTAATCTCAGTATATTACAAGTCGTCGTGTAGTCTCTATATTATATTATGCAAGATTGTGTTTGCCGTTGTTTATTAATATAAAAATAAAATAATTATTTTTCTACGCAGACAATGCGATCGTGATAAGATTATATAGAGAACTCATGTTTGCTAATAGAGCTTAAAATGTATTAATAATGAGTAACATCTTCAATACAAATTGGTTTAACATTAAACAAAGCTAAGTTCGAAAGGATTGTAGGCTCCTTTTTTGTTTGTTTTTTGTTCTATTCCTCTTTGATCTTCTGGCTGTGCTCATGTCGATACTCGTAGGCATTGGTAAACATTTTAATTTGTACTGATGGATATAAGCTATAAATGGCACTCTTTTAGCTCGCCCCGAACCATTTGGCTCGATAAGTGCGGATAAAGTTATTCTCCTTAGGAGTTTCTTGCACCTCTTCTGCCATCTCCACTCAAGGTCACTATAATAATAAGTTTAAATAAGGATATGGATTTATTTTAAAGTGATTTTAACTATCAATATTAAATTAAGATCCTTTGCAATTTCAAGTATGTTTTCAAAAATATAATTTTGAACTATTTACTATATATTTTAATATCAAGAAATAAATAAAGCGTAAATTAAGATATAAGTTACAGAAGACTAACGGATATTAATATTCTAAGCTAAACGCATCTATCGATTATTTTATGACTTCGTTAAAATTCCGGCGACGATTGACGGCTTAGCACACAATACGCCCCACGTACAGACAATGGATCGTTAAGGATCCTTATCGTCGATTAACCAATTACAGCTTATTGCTACTGGAATTCAATTAGCGATTGTTCCGCCTGCATTCAATGCACTGCAGCGAAGCGAAGCGTAGTCCGTATTGGAATGTGTAGGTGCAATATATTCAGCTTTAGAGTGTGTTCTGGTGCCATAGCGTATTGTATACTTATATATACTTTTAAAATTCGATGCTTATCAATTAAATGGCCGATTCTCAGTGCAGGCATTTTGAATACAGTTTTTGAATTTGGGGTTTGTTTTAAATTTCAAACAAATGATTTATTTCAAATCAAATATGTACAATGTAAGTTTCATTGAATATTCAATTGGTTTTGCGTCGTACTATTCCTCTTGGAAGTTAGGTTGAACAATTACTGTAGAATTTTAACAATTGCAAACGATGATGGAAGAGTTGTCCATTAAAATTTCAATTGTTTTTTTTTTATTTATTTTTTACGCAAAATAAAATTACATGACTCAAAATATGTATGAAAAGTTTGCGCAAGAGCACTCCTTATTCCTAATCGGAAATATCTCTCAGTAAGCCCAATTGTTCCAGGACAACGTAAAATAATATACTAATATAATATATAAATAACAACTTAATATATTTGTATGGCACCAAGATTTCGACTGGCATAACGTAATGTCATATTTGAAAAATTCATTTACTATTTGAAAGGTACATTATTGCGGATGAATGTAGCCTATTATTTCATATATATGAATTTACTTCTTCACCACGAACGAAGTCGGACCGGACTATAATTTTTTAAGTAGGTCCCGTGGTTTGGGAGATTTAACTTCCGCATACACACTATCTCACAATGTTCGCGCTTTTTATTTATAATATTTGTATAAATTATTTTTCAAAATTACGCAAGCTCTACATTTGAATCTGATATCCATTCTACTTGCCAAATATTAATTCAAAGGTAATGTGGTTTAACCTACCGTGTTATCGTAGGGTGGATGAGGCTTCAGGTGAGAGGCTGCCCGTTAAATATGCAAGAGGTTGAATTATGCATCCCGGGCCACGGGTGCGGAGTCACGTTCGTCGGATCCGACCGTACTGTGTCGAAAGCATATGGCAAATATGACGTGAAACATTTCTTTCGTGATATTAAAAGTAATGGGACTCATCTGTAATATTTCAAAAACCCAGAGGGCGTAATATATCTTCTTGGAGCATAACACGGATGCCATTTAAAGTATAAAGACAATATTTAGCGCTTTGAATTTAGGAAATTGGTTTGTTTCTGCGTAATAATAGTTAATATGCAAATTTTTAGGACGTAGTAAAGAAGGTTTTATGTGTTTCTTCTTGCTATTGCAATAAATTAAACATAGGTATTTGTGATTCATAAAACTCTTAAATAATATAAATATTATTGGACCTCCCGTAGCCTTTCCAATCGCTAAGCGTTGTCGGGGAAGTTCGTGTTGCCGAACAATTTCCGAGACTCCAATCGGTTACTGATCTCCGTACCGATCTCAATTAAAAGTAGCTAAAGTTATCTACCTCGAGTATATTAATACGATCTGGGACTTTTAATTTTTTTGAGAAAGCCCAGCCAAATTAATTCTATATCACGGAAATAAAAGACTTAGGTACCTTGAATTTTTTAGTTTATAACTGAATATAAAAAAATACAAATGAAAGTAGGAAATTTTTATATGGTTCAATTTATTCCATATATTATTTAATCTTCATATCTTATGAATATTATTTCAAATTTATTTGCTTACATCGTAATATTAGCTCAAATTGTGTGTATGAATATAATAGATTGATTTAATTTATTTTTAATTCAGTAAATTTAATGGGTATTTCGTCGTCTAGTTTTTTTTAGCTAATAACATAAAAAAATACAGGTTTCCTCATAATATTATCTTTACTGAAATAAGCGTAACATAAAACTTTTTATACATCTTTAGTTTCCTGTAACACTATTGTGTGAAAATAAATAAATAAAATAAAATATGTTTGTTTTATATATTATTAATATATATATTATTAAAATATGAAATAAAATACAATATTACTTATAACAAAACTTAAATAGTCACATTATTAAAGTCATTATAACCAGAAAGTGGAAATATACCCAACAGATTTTCTTTTTTCTGAAGAAATGTTCTTTTCCAAACAATTTTCGTTTTAAAGAGAGGGGTTACAAAGAGGGAGTAACATAAGGTAAAATACTATTAAATCAGGTAACTGACAATATCATCAGATCTTAACACTTAAATAAAAACAATAAAGAAGAAAATAATTACTAATAGCAGAAGTAATAATATATTTATAGTTTATTATCGTATCTTAATAATTTCGGCTCACATGTATTAGTATATTATGTTAATAGCATGGATGGAGGAACAAATGAAATAGAAGAAATATAAGGATTCAAATTACAAGAATTGCCTCACGGGATTCTTAAACGAATCAAAATATTTAGCACTGCGTATGGAAAATACAATGAGACTGTTCCATATGCGAACAGGCAACTGCAGGTAAATAATTATATAGTGAAGACGTGGATCGGTCTGGTGTTTTAAAGTATATATTTTTTTATAGTCAATAGCTATTGACAGTATGTTCGCATGTAAATTTTAATTTATTTTCGTAGACCGTATAAAATATGAGTTGACCAATGTTAAGAAAATACTACATGAGTTAATTATAACTCACTGTACTATACATTAGTATACGCTAATGAGTCAATATTTTTTTTATCTATAAAATAAATATGTCGGTACGTTACTAGTAGAGAAAAGTAATTGAAGATTTTTCTTATAACAATTAGGCACGTCTCGTCTATTAACTTAAAAGTATTTTCTGATTGTAATAAAATGATAATGAAATGCACAGTAATTTATTCTGAGTGTATTTGTAAACCTTTATAATGATAGCTGTAATTTTAATTGTCTGATAATCACCTAAAAAGTGACTTAAATTGAGAAGACCCAAGAACACAGAGGAAAGCTCTAGTCAGCTTAACAAATGACTCCAAATACCTTCGTTAATTTAATAATTTTTATAACAAAGATGTACATGATACTACGTTATACTAAAGTCTCTGACTGTCGATCTGTTTGAATGTAGTCTGAAAAACGACTGCAAGGATTTTCGTTATGGTTATACTAACACATACAGGGATTCAGTTTTAGTTCTATTATGTAAATGTGTGAAATTTATAAAATTTCTAATAAATCGGGGTGAAAATTTTCAGTAATGGTTACTATTGCGTATGTAACCGAGGATCTATCTTGTGTTATCCGTATCGTTCATAGAGTCGAATATGTGCTTATACCAAAAGTCGACGGTCTTGCCCCACGCGTTGAGAGTCGCTCCGTCTAAGTGAAGTACTTCTACGAACATCTTCACTATTACATTTTTCAAGTCCTGTAGGAGTAAGAGCTTTAAAATAAATAAATAAACTTTATTTCGTTACGTATAAATAAATAAACGTTCTGTTCTCTTTTACAAAATAATGTCTTAACTAAACCACAAAAAAGACACGTGTAGTCTGTCACTTGTATGAAATAAAGTTCCTGTCGCTGTATATGACATTATTATGTTGAACAATAGTCACAACGAAGTAAATTACTGACGTTTGTGAATAATATTATGAATGAATAATAAAAGATAAAAAATAAAAATGAATGAATTGCGGTAAAATTGTAATGAAAATATAAAAAAAAAATATGTGAAAACAAACATATCACTGTTAAATATCATAAGGCTTACAGTAGTTGCAATGTTAACTAGTGTATTCAATATTAGTAATGATTCGTTAACAGTAAAAATATTATTAAAAGGGGGCGGTATTGAGTATTTATGTTACAATAATTATTACGTACTTTGGTGAATACACAAATAAACATATACCGAACATAAAACATAAGCAGATGCATAGATTGAACGTTAAAAGTGTCGCGACAGTTTAAGCCTTCCATTTTTTCCTAGCTCTCGTTTGTGAAGTGTCTGAAGTGTAACGTGTGGTAAAGAATATTGTTAGAAAAACCAGCAAACCTAAATGTTATCCATGTATAAATTGTATTTTGCATGGAAGTATTTATATATTATATTGAAAATATATTTGAGGACGTGTAAAGATTCTTACATGAAAATTTTGTTGCGGGATCTTCCTCCGGTGATGAGATTCGCCTAGTTTATTCATCATCACTGCGACTATCTCGGGTTGATGCAGGTTATTTACAGCGAGGGTCAGCGACGACATCAAGTTCACTACGTGTGCCTTGAACTGGATGTTGTTAGTGTACTCGTCTTCAGGAATGTTCCTGATCATTTTGAAAAATTCCTTTGTTTGCGGGTACGCACGGAAGAATCTGGGAAGAAAATGGAATCGGAGATTCATGATTGGTGCTGACTGGAAACTTCTAAGTATTACACTAATCTTGTGATTGTAGGCTAGAGGAGGGACCAATTTTGAAAGTCATAAGTGTTATTGAAATAGCTGAGTTGATATAATCTTTTGTAGACGTCGAATGAAACGATAATTCATAGAAATAAATCATAGAAAATAGTTTCCCATCAGCGGATTAAAATATGATATGTTTAAAAAGAGAAATTGATAACAGCAGCGACCCTAGCGCCACCTGTAGTTTAAAGCATGTTACGAGATGCTATTTTAATTTTATAAGTAATTGAAATCACATTTTATGACTCTGAAGATTGGTGTCTTTAATCACTTCGCCTGTTTTATGGCTCACACGAATCTGTTTTTGATCGGACTGCAGATGAATGGGCAAAGAAGCCATTAAATTTTCACGAGGTTTAGAGACGATTAAGTGGATTTACGATACACTTAATTTTGTGTTGGAGATTGCCGCAACTTTATTATCTTTAAGACTGTTAGTCAAATCAGTGTTTTAGGTTTACGATAGGTATCAGATAATTCGTAACATCATCGATGAAAACTGCCACAGCAAAGTTTTGATGGTAGTCGCGCAGCTCTGTACCATCCGATATGTAGTGGCGAATAGCGACGGTGCTCATTCATAGTATATTTTATCTTGTTGGCTACCTTTTTTCTTTTCGATTCTTCTTCTAAAGTCAATCATGGAATATTTTAACCATGTTTCCGTTAAGTGTTGAAGTGTTTGTTATCAAATGGGTTCCACGTTTTCTCGTTCCAGGTTACGTGGATGGTGACATTCCTAAATGATGTTGACATACTGTGGTGACCATTTACATTTATATAATAAAATGTGTTACAAATAAATTATCAATTGGTCCAGTGAAGGAAAACAGAGAGTGAACCTGCATACTTGAGAGTTCTTTATAAAGTTCTCAAAGATGTGTGAAGTTTACCAATCCGTTCTTGGCCAACGTGGTGGACTATGAAATTAACCCCTCTCATTTTGAGGGGGCATCCGAATCCAGTAGTGTATTGTAGTAAGTAATAATTGTAAAAAAAAAACTTTTTGGATTTCATAAAATCAATAGCAATTACATTTTTGTTTTGATCCGAAAATGTAATTACATTTAAAACATTAATACTTCGTTGTTCGTTGTAGGGTTAGCTATTCTATTCATGCTTCGAATACATTGAAAGTAAATTAAATAATACGCTGGTATTGTGCGTCTATAGCCAAGATCCATTTAATGGATACTGGAGATATTTATGTCATTGAGATCTTCATTCAAGTTTGGCTATTGAATAAACTCCCGATCAATCCTCTGATTCGCATAGAATACTCGGTGGTTATATAGCTACACCTTTAAACATTTTGAATATTCCGTTATATTTAACATTTAATAAGTAGAAATGTATTTCAGAAAGTTACGTATGAGAAAATTTACATTTTTCTGGGTCTCATATAAATAAAAGAACCTCATACAGAAAAGAATTGCATTCAGCAAATACAATTTATCAATTAATAGTTCACCTAGCTACTTTATCGCTCTCCTTTCATTTTAGGCTTAAATGTCCGTGTGGCACTGATTTGCAAAATATATGTAAGTACCGAGGTATGAGATCTTATTTATTCTCACACATTATCTGCACTCCTTGTAGTATTAGTCAAAGACAAATAATTAAAAAGTAATTAAAAAGTAGTATATCAAAAAATATTCAATAATTCCTGTTTTTTAATATTCTTTTAATGAATCTCTTCAGTTTGAAAAATATTAATGATACAATATTTCATCTGTTTTTATCATTTCGTTGGATTATCTTTAAATAAGGAGTTGTGAATTTGAAATCTTTAGCTTATCGCCATTAATATCAAATAAAGACATCAAGTTAATGACCGTTAAGCGTTACTTCAATACATTGAATTACGATACATTTTTTTATTCATTCCTTCATAAAGGTTCAGAGTTTTGGATATAAAGTTGAATTTGTACCTTTTAAGTAGCTCAGTGCCATTTGCAACAGGGTTGGAGTTGACCAGGGCCCAGGATTTTTGAACGGCATGAATCTCACGCAGACTCAGCCCTGAGACTGGGTGCCTCGCGTCCGGGTCTCCGCCCCACCACACATAGCTCAGCCACCCACCCATTATCCTGTAACATTTCTATAGAGATTAACAATCGCCTTAGTCTCGCTTTGGGAAAATACTCTTAAGTATATTATCAGTTCTCACCTACCCAGTAAAATTGAGGTATTAAAACCGCATTGCAAGTAAAGACATTAATTTAATTTAATTATGACATTAATTTTCAACCAATAATAATCTCATAAACTATTCCAAAACATTTCTTAAGTATTAGATATTCTAATGCTAATGTACTCTGTTTATTTAGTACCTACTAGGGATGTATGGATATGAAAATACGGATCTGGATATGGATACGGATATATGAATAATATTTTACCGGTTTAGGTTACGGTTACGGATATTAAATTAATTTGGATTATCCGATAGGATCCGATATTTAGGAATCGGAAAAAATATTTAATAAATATAATTTACAATGTATTTACAAGGTAACACTTGACTTTATTTCTAGGTATTATCTGGTAATACAAGCATAGAAAACAACAATAGCCTTAATAATTAACATAAAAAAATATAAAAATGAGAGCGACGCGGCTTGTGTATCGGCTCGGCCGGCGTAAACATGCCATAACGTATATTCGAAACCTTTTTATCGGATTCGGTTACGGTTAGGGATATTTTTTATTTCGGATATCCGATAGTTTCGGTTACGGTTACGGAGCTCCATAACATCCCTACTTAGCACTACAGAATTATAATTCAAGGACTTCCAAGTGGACATGTTATGTTTTTCGAAATAAAATTAGTTTGAAATGTAATCTTGCGTGCATTATTCGTTTTTTGTAGGTATGTTTCCTTCATACTCCAAAACCAAAACCGTGATTATATTAAGGTAATGGGAATAAAAGCGTACGTAAGCGGGAATTGGAAAAAACATATTTATAAATCAACCATTTCTATTACTTTACGGTCGATACGAAATGAATTTAAGCGTGTCCAATTTAACTACCGTTTGTAGTTTACAGTAAATAATTCACTTTTATGTGCTATATATTTCAATCAAATCTAATAGTTTTGATTTATATATGGCATGCAAGATAAAATGACCTATGTTAAGGATGAGTGACTTTTATGATAAACTTCTGACCGTTTTTGTCTGTAGATTTTTTTTATGTTAATAGCCGACAAACGAGCAGACGAGCCACCTGATGGTAAGTCAATGTCGCCCGTGGACATCAGCAAGACCAAAGGTATCAGTGATGCGTTGTCGGCCAGGAAATGAGAAGAGGTCATTTGGCGACTGACTCAAGCAGGAGGGTGGTAGCTAGCCAGGCAAGCTTCACAGAAAGATAATAGTACCAGTAATAATATTAATGACTCAATAATAATACTGATAATATAATCCATACGCGAAGCCCTACCACTTAGCAGGCTGGCTTCTGTCGCCTCTTACGACACCCTGCATGGGATTGGGGGAACATTCTAAGCCGCCCCAACACGGCATATTTGTTAGATTTGTACAGATTACTGTAGACCAGGACTACTATAATAAATTTCGTGTAGATCCATCAGTTCACAAAACTTTTATAATTAAATAAATATATGTTCAATAAAAAGGTATTTAAATTACCTACCTTGTCTTTAAGCGTACATATTCGTCACATATTTAAAGGCAATTACGTTTTACTTTAAACGGATTTGTTTTAATGTTTTTATCCGAATAACAAAATTTGGAATATTTTAATAATATTGATAATATTCCCATCACTCACCTTAATGCTTAAATCAGTCTCGAAAACTATTGCGCAGAATAAGCGACAGATCGCGTACGCGTACTCCGGTGTCCAAAGACTTTAATACTGATAATATAATGATATGACCCGTATTTATTTACGCATATATGTATTGCATTTTATAATCATATACTTACAGTTTTCTTACTGTTATCACCATCGAAGTACATCGTAGGATAGGTAGTGCTGATTCTTTTCAAACCAATGACAATTAATGTTATTATTATTAACTGCAGTTTGGATTAGGATGCCAAAATATTTGAGGCTACGTTAGGTTAGAACATTTGGAGTATTTATGATTTATATTATGGTACTTTACGTGGTAGAATTATTTGTAACAATATTTTGAAACATTATCATTTTATATTTTATATATGAAAATGAATTTTATTGAAATGACTTCAATTTGTTAGTGGCCCAATAAAGGGAGTGAGTCTCTATCTTTTCGTATTTGTTAAGGCCTAAAGCATACTTCCTTATGTTGCTTCGACTCAATAAAGGTAAAACGAAAAACTGTTTCTAAAAAGTTTATTTGTTGAAGTTATTAAAAAGCTAACGCACAAAAAACTAATGACGTTATAATCTGAAGTAATCTGATCATATTTTAATGAAAATTAAATCCATAAACTAGTGAATTTGATTTTATGTAACGTTTTATGATGTGTGTTCACGTAAAACGAGGGAAGAGAGCTATCTTTATAATCATTTAAAATGTATCTTTATAATCATTTAAAATCATAGTAAACCCGATGAACTTTTTTAGGGTTTTAACGACTATAATAAACCATACAATCAGTTTAAAAAAATATTAAAAGTGATGTTCAGAAAATTGCAATGTTACAATGGACTGGATTGTCTGGATGTACATTTATTTGAATCGTCAATGATTGAGCACTGTAAGTACGTCTGGCTTAAGTCAATCGTGAGTGTTCGAAGGAGTTAAAGCTTCAGCTTTACTTTAAGGATTTCTTTTTATTATACATAATATTTTTTTTTAATAATATTATATTATATAATATAATAAAAAATATAAAATGAGATCGATAATTACGTAAACATTACTCATATACAGATTGCATAAAATAAATCAATTATAAAAATTAAAATTTGTAATTAGTTTAATTGTGTACTGACTAATAATCGAATTGGTTTGGGATTAATTGACATCTCTTTGTTATCTGTTGATGAGAAGCAAGAGGAGTAACATACTGATGCATGTGTTTCAATAATAGCAAACGAAGTACAAAAGTCTGAATCCGATAGACCTATTAGTGACCGTTTATCTTATAGACTTTAAAGTATCCAAAAGTGACCGCGTATGGCAAAAATTTTTTTGGCGCTTTCCTAAATTCGAAGGGGATGTAAAGCTATTTAGTTCGGTTGTTATAGTGACAGAAATCGTAAAGCTACGTCAGAATCTCTGGGTGGCATAAGGGTAAAGGGCGCCTGCGTTACGCTAACCCCTTCACATAACCGCAATGAAGCAGCGTGGGATACGCTCCGGATCTTGTTATTTACGAAAAGAAACTGCACTCGGCCATTTTGAAGCCATAAACATCATTAAGTCGAATTAAATAAATTGTTATTTATCAAATGAATGGTCATGTTTAATTTTAACCCAGTAGAGTGCAACCTTAACCTCTGTGAACCTTAAATCAGAAATGAGTCGATAATAGTAATATGGTCATTGTTCCGCAATTCATGTTGTTTTTCGGTAATGAGGACACAATGACTTAACATAAACGATGTTTGCAGACAATCGTCATAGGTCCGGTGATCTCCTTTACACGCGTGTGGTCCATTATCTTAATAACATTACGTAGATTTGTTACGTTACGTTAGTTTACTACTAGTCTACTAGATTGAGTTTATTTTGTGAGACTTTTGATATTGAAGTAAAAATTGTAGATGGTTTGTCGCTGGATGAGAAATGCTGAAGAAGAATTTGATAACGTTTTCTTAGCTGTGAACAAGCGCTATGGAAATATGGAAAGGGCTTCAATTATCCCGGCGAAACGAGTGCATTAGAACTGCATAGGGCTGTCACTGGTATGTTTACATAGCCGGAACCCGACATGTAACCCGGAGTGGACATAATGCCTAATAGTAACTTAGGATATTGGACCGAATTTATATTTATAATTTTATATTTGGTTGATACATTTTTGTACATAAACACACACACACACACATATATATATATATATATGTATATATATGTGTGTTTTGTGTTGTACCTATATAAATACAGATATGATGAAGATCAAGTTTGAAGTTTCAAATTACATATACCAGAGTGTATTGAAAATAAGCTAAGAACGTCGACCAGATGAATATATCGTAGCAAAAGTTTCACGTGCACATCTGTCTCATCGTAGGGTACCTACTTCCTTTACTTACGGTATATGCTTCCTGTTATAATTATACTGCAGTTGTTCTGCAACATCAGAGACCTTCAAGCGTCTCGATAACTTTCCTTCCTTCGGTTGGCCATTTAACCTCTGTAGTGCATATAACCGGTAGAGGCGGTAGTTGTCTACCGTGCAGTGGGCAGCAGGACAGGATAGTTATGGACCGGAGAGTCTCACGATGAACAAAGTTATTCATGTCACGGACATTCCACAGATAGGACGTTTGACAGCGCCCGTAGCTGTGTGCGATATCCGTCTGTAGTGCAGTCACCTTCGTTCGCTAAAGATACGTCCAATTTTAGAAAATTTTCAATCAGTTTTTTTGGCATAACGCGTAATGCGTAATGCGTAATGAAACTACTTTAGGATCTCAACTTTCAAATCGTATTAAGTCCTTGTTTGTTATTGAAAAAAAATTCAGCAATCTTCTATTTTTCTTTCTGTCTTAAAAAGAAAATCAAATGATTACTAAATCAGCTGTAAGATGTCCGATAAATTGGAGATCGGGTCTTAATACTATTGTACACCATCTAAAAGCACGAAAGAAATACTTTCTTCGTTTTGCAGTTTAAAGACGGTTTCTGTGCAGGACATGTTCGTTAAGTCCACTGCGACGCCAGCGTAGCTCAGTTCTAACTTTGACGACTGTGAACTCCGCAGCGTAAATAATTCATCGCGGCTCGTGTATAATTCATTTATTTGCTGCGAACAGAATTACCGATAGTGGAATGAATTGTTTTATTGAATCTCAGTGAATATATAAATAGATATGTATTGAAACTATGTATATATTTAGGTACGCATTGAGTTTGCCTTATTCTGCATTCTGATTAGGAATAAATAGTGTGCTTGTACAAACTTTGATGCCTTTTTATTTGTATCAATACACTCATCTATGTATGCGTTTGAAAGGGTTTCCACTCTTTGTGTTGCTCCGTGGAGCCTTACTCCCGAAAACGTTGGACCTAAAGCCAGTCGTATATATATATATATATATATATATATATATCTTATTTTTTCTTAGATTTCTTTATATAACACGTTAATGCCAGTCAGCATTCAGTGGTATATATTCTTTCATCCGTTGTGGTATGTGTTCTAGAGCATAACCTTAGTTCTGTAGACTCGAAAAAAACAATTAGGTACATTAAAATAAATGCAAAAAAAAAAATATAAAGGAATTATTTAGGAACTTAGGTCAGTTACGAACAGTTTAAGAGCAAAATAACTTTGCTAGTGGCGCCCCATTTCAACTGTTCTGTAAGGTGTGAATGTATTTAAAATTTACCGAGTACCTACTGATTTTTAAATTTGGAATAGGATTTAAATATCACATGTTTCATGATAAAACGATTCATGTTACTACTTGGGGCTTAGTCTGTACAAATATTGATACAAGTATTATTCCTAGCATGGTCACGAGCCTCTCCTGATATTGTATTGCGTTATTAAAGTAATATTATCTCAGTTTATTTAAATAAAACACATATGCGTGAATGTTTTTCTACACTCTTTGACCTTTATATTCTTTAGCGACCCGATAAAACTTTATTGGTGTTGACCTATTATTATATGCGGATACACGATATATGCGGATTTATGTTTCTTTCAAAGGGTAAATGTAAGTGGTAAAGAATTTTTCAAATACGTGCCATGATTCTGGAGGTTACCCTCCGCGTACAAATAAACACACAAAATCCACACTCTCTCTATAATATTAGTAATTAGTATAAATAATGTATACACACAAGTACAATCCAATTAAAAATATACACACAAGTAAATTACATCCGATGAAAATACAATACATACACATAATTACTTCATACTAGTTGCTATAACTATCTATAGTATTAACAAAACTGTATACTTTGTTATCGGTATGGAGCTTCGGGAGATATTACAAACTCAAACACTGATAAATAGTTCCAGTTGCATTCGTTGATCGCAGTTATTTCGCTAGGTAGAGATATCTCTTCGTTTTCGTTATCGAAACCGAAAGAGTCGCGGGCGGTTCTACCTTATAGTTTGGATGGATTTCTGGATTGCTAAGAGCCTTCTACGCCTGTCTCGTCAATTCAATAATACTCGGAAAATTTACATGATATACGTAATTAAAAAAACTTGTCTATGCGTAATTCTGCCGTATATCAAAGTTATAAGTGCGACAGTCGCCTAGTATGCTCAAAACACCTCTTATTAGTATGCCGATTTTTTTTGCCATCGTTTTTCGTCGTGTTTTTCCGTCGAATTCTTGCGAACCTATGCAACATTATAGTATGGGCCATAACCTACGATAATTTTCAACTCAGGAAATAGATTTCTAATCGAACCTAGGTAGGGTTATTAGTTGATACCAGGATTGTTCGTAATGCATCTAACTGGCTAAACTTTTATATCACAGATATTGCTAAATACTTTTTTTAGTCAAATGAAAAGTATTTAGTTTAGATTGTCACTACGGGTACGAGTATTGTCAGTTTTTTTTTTCTATACTCTTACATTATTTTTGTTTTTCGTCTAAACTTCTTTATCTGGTCAACATTTTGAATCAATTAAAAAGGTAATTTGGGCGAAAATAATTAGAAACAGAACGAGTTGAGACCGTCATTCACTCCATATAATCGAAGGCAGCCTTAATAAAATTTTCTAGCGGATACAGGGCTCGTCATTATTAAGGGTTCATGAATAAAATTTCGCAAGGTACAATGTTGCGGAGTGCGTTTCATGACTGCAATAAAGTTAGGACGTCAAAGTTGCCGTCGCTAGGTACATTTGGTGTTATATGTATAGTAGATTTCGATACTCTCTACTACTCCGTACTCTAGTACTCCGAAGCAGTGTCGCTTTGGGAAGCAGAGTTATTTGCAATTTTTTGTATCTGACCGATGGTATTTAGTACTAATGCAACATCGGTACCAATTGTTGGGCGCCAACATATAGTCAGGTCAGGCGCAGGTAAGAAGCTAGAACACCAATAGGGCCAATTCATCATCATTATCATTACAGCCGATAACAGTCCCACTGCTGAATTTGCGGCTCCACTCACAGTGAAAAGGGTTAAGGCCATAGTTAGTTCGCCACGCCCAAGTTCAGATTAGTAGACTTCGTACACGTTTGCAAAAATAATATGTAAAACTCTCAGGTATTTAATTATTAATCAGTAATTTGAAAAATTATAATTGCACGCAAAATTTGAACTCGAGTGTCACGTGCGAGAGACTGATGTTCAAACCACTAGGCTACTACCATACTACTAATTATGGGGACAATTATAATGTCTTAAGTAATATCTTAAGTAGTAAGTATACATATGTGTTTACAATTCTACGTTTACACACATGTATGTATGTATGTTGATACATACATGGAGATAAGACAAATACATGTTAAGTAGCCTGATGTGCCTAAATGACTAGTTTGAGTCCCACTTGTATTAAAATGAACTGTATAGTTTATGTTGATAACCGACATAGGAGCAGACGAATATCACGATTAATAGTGCACGCCTTCTATGTAGATATATCCGTAATCCTAGGTTCGTCTTTGTTACCTTGTCAGTCAGGAAGGAACCAGAGTATTCACTTATCAACTGGCTTTTCAATGCAGGTCCTAAAACACTCTAAATACATGTTAAAGGCTGATTTCAGAACTAGAATGATAGCTAGTTAAGCAGCTAACACATTGTTGTCTATATAAGTACAGCGGGTTTTCAGCTGGATGATATAAAGCTAAATGATATCAAAAACCTTACCTCGTCTGTTAATCGGCAGGGTGCACCACGTGTTGATAAAGTAAACTCGGCCTCAAATATATATTATGTTACTGTTATGTAAAATGCATTATTAGATAATGTTAATTGTGCACATAATAATTTTCATAGCTCCACTGATACTGCCCACGAGGAAAAAATATAATGACGTTGCTTTACGTAAGGTATGTATGAGGGTGAATATTATGTTTCATGAGTTGTTCTGATGCTACGGGAACGAGTGTGGACGGGTGTTAGAGTAGAGCGAAGTGGACTGGAGTGATTACATTGGGGAGTGGGAGAGTATGTTTATTTATTTATTTTGTCGACAAATTATATAACAGAAGCGATCGCTAACGCCGTCGCTGCATTTTAGTTATAATAATTTGTTATTTTACATATCAAAGAATAGCACTATTGCATTGACATCAATCGCAATTTTTTTACTGGCAATTTTAATATAGGTATGATATTTTGTACCCTACTTTGATAAGAATCAGATAGGTTTAATCATAAGTATTAAATTGTAATTTCTCTAATTAAATCATAGTTTTAAAGTACATTTTTGTTTTTTTTTAGGACCTTCGGTCACAGTTAACGTATCTCACACAAAAAAATTACAGCAGACAATCAGGATAGTGGAAGGTCCGTAGGATAATATGGGGGAGAGTGGGATAAAGTAAAAAAACACGCCAATATGGATGAATCAAGCTTTATATGTAGTGCGTTTAAAAATTAATATACACATCTTTTTTTATTATTAAAAATTACTTGTAATACGTGTGTGGCTGTATGTTTCGTATTCTTTGACGTAACAACACAAAAAATGTAAATTACCACCAACTACAATGTCAATGTCATGTCAATCAATGTGTGCCTGACGGTTTTAGCCTTTGATTATAAAAAAGAAGTTTTAGCGCACCTTAGTTGTCTATTGTCAAAAATGACATTGTTGTCATTCCATCATATCGGTGTTAACGTTTTAATATTTTTATAACCATATTTTGGTTATTTTAACACCAAAATGGAAAATATTAGTGAAAGTGCTATAAAAAATATTGGGAAGGTTTTGAATGACCCTACGAGGCCTATGAAGGAGCGGTTTAGGGCTTTGTTCACACTCCGTAATTTGGGAGGAGAAACATCAATACAATGCATCAGTGAGTGTTTTGTGGATGAGTCAGTGCTTTTGAAACATGAGCTGGCTTACTGTTTAGGGCAAATGCAAGACAAGAGGGCCATTCCAGTGCTAAAGAGCGTGTTGCAAGACACTAATCAAGACCCAATCGTTAGGCACGAAGCTGGTAAGTTGTGATCTGTTCTGCGCCTATTTTACTTATTGTAAGGTATACAATGGCAAGGCAACTAAAATACGCGGTAGAAGGTGCTTAAATATAGAGGATTGTCACTAAAATATACTCCGTACTTAAATTATATTGATTTGGATTATTAACAGCATGGTCCATCCTCCACTATTACAGTTACTAAATTCTTGACATCACAAATTATTGACAAACATGTTGTAGCATCGTTGCTTCTGTTTTTATACTTATATAATTCTGAGCAGTTCATTAAAATTGACTGATATGGCTTCAAATGCAAGGGTAAACATGGGCTGGGTAATAAAATGAGCGGTCCAAGCTATAGTCCATTAACCTGACCAAGTGTGGATTGAAAGTCTTCACATTGTTGGAAACACTAAGGTGAACTTTTATGATGGCAGTATTTCTCACATTGTTTCTTTTCACTCCACTAAGAGATAATTAAATTCTATTAGCTATCACGTTCATTAAGCTTGCTTGTATCAATCACTCTTTATTACTATGATTGGATTATTCATTGTATATATCTCTGTTTCAGGAGAGGCCCTTGGAGCAATAGGTGACCCAAACCTTCGTGAACTTCTGGTGAAGTATGAGAATGATCCGGCCATTGAAGTTGCTGAAACCTGTCAAATAGCTCTTGAAAGACTTAAATGGGTGGAAGAAGAGAGTACCAAGGATTCACTTACCCCAAGTCGGTATTCTTCAATAGATCCTGCTCCACCAAGTACTGAAAATGATGTCCAGACACTTAAAGAAGTTATGATGAATGAGAGGAAACCTCTATTTGAGAGGTATAGAGCGATGTTTAGTTTACGGAATCTTGGAACTATTGAGAGTATCATAGCATTAGGTGAAGGTAAGTATTGGTTTTGTTACTAACAAAAATCATAAATGAGTGCAACTATCATAAATGGTAATCATCTTTTGGAGTGACTTGGGTTCGATTCCTGCCCAGGGCAAATGTTTTGTCTTGTCATTTGTGGATCTATGCTGCCATAATATAGGAAATGTTAGTGCAGCAGTGTGATTTTATGAGTGATTATTAATGCAAGTGTATGTGGTTCATATATTCCATTGAGTATTAGATAATTAACCACGAATAATTTTGCTGTCTTATTTGGAGACAGCTATCACTTACTTGTTTCTTAATTGCTACCACTTAATTGTAGCAGTCTTAAATTTAGAAATCTAGATCCATTAGTTCTAACAAGAAAAGTATAAGTTCATTTACATTATTAATATACTTCTCTTAGTACTACTAGCTTACAAACAAGTGGTCTAGCTACTTGATGGTAAGTGATCACTTCAGTCCATGTGTATTAATATACCAAAGTATTGCTGGTCTATGCTATTCAGGTAAAGTCTAATTTAATTATAGTGTGTAGGAACTATTTCTAAAATAATTGCAGATTTTTTTTTTATTGACATGAAAGAAGCCAATGTACATGTTGTTTACATGGTGATGAATTGACACTTTGAAATTCATAACTAACCTCAGATAGAAATATGCATTTGTTTGATGCCTGTCTGAGATAATTATAGATATATAGATTTTTTGTTATGTAAAGTGTCATTGGTCAAAACCACTTTCTGAAATATGTCATTGTAGAATGACACACATATAACCTTATTTATTGCTTATCTATTCCAGGTTTCAAAGCCACTAGTGCACTTTTCAGGCATGAAGTTGCATTCATCTTTGGGCAAATGCAGGATGAACGTAGTGTTCCATTTCTGATGAAGACTCTAGAGGACACTGAAGAGCATGAGATGGTGCGCCATGAAGCTGCTGAAGCACTCGGTTCTATTGCCACAGATGAGTGCACTGAAGTGCTGAAAAGGTACAGTGAGTTTTAATACAAAACTTTTTGTATAACAAAAGGAAGGACAGGAATGTGATAGATTTTAAATAATGTAAGTGAGCCTTTTGTAGTTATATGTACTTTGAGAATGATATGAGCTTATAAAATATATTCCAAGAAGATATTTGTGCAGTCCTAAAATCACCAATGTGGTTTAATGACTGCAATGTAACAATTAACAATCTATGCCAATATGTTTAAAATGTTCATTGAAGTGCAGGTATGCTCCTGAAATGTTTCCATCAGTAGTAACTCATCCAATTCCTAATAATACCTGAAGTTTTTAACTATGTTAATAACATGATTGATACAGGTTACCATTTTATATCATAGGCTTTCACATATATCGTAATAAATTTCTGCCTAGACCAGTAATTCAACATACAATTCAGGTCCATTACTAGGATTATTATATTATATACTCAAAACTGAATATTTTGATTTTCTTGACATTTAAATGGGTAGATTGTGTATTAAATTTTATGTACATCAAGTACATTTTAACACCCATTTTAATCAAACTGATCTGTAAGGTGTACTAAAGCCCTGGCCACTGTCATCTTGGGACAACATCAAAGGTTAATAATATAAAATAACAAGATATACTAGCCTTAAGGACTAAATTTCACAGTTCTGTAGTTCAGGTGGTTTAGAGTCTGCTTGTTAAGATATCCTGGATTTATTGTTGTAAATGCCGATTTTTATGAATGTTTCATCACAAATCTTGGAAATTTGTATTATCTTTTGTATTTGTGTCACTTTAGAGAAAAGATTCCGTTTTATGTTTCAGATATTTAAATGACCCACGACCAGTTGTCAGAGAGAGCTGCGAAGTTGCCTTGGATATGTCGGAGTATGAAAACAGCCCTGAGTTCCAATATGCTAACACTTTGCTCGCAGTTGAGGCATAATGAAAAAATTATGATATTGTTTGTCATGTTAGAATATATAAAGACTATAATGAGATTTACTTTATTCATATCAAGAGATCTAAGCATGGTATAATTTATTGTTATAGTCATAGATTTAATTGGTTTCCATTCTATACTTATTAAAATTATTCTTTCATTTATTTAATATTTAAATACACCTTGTTTTACTAAATTTATTGGCATTATATATCAAGTTAATGCAATTCCTTACTTTGAAATGTCCTGCAATCTTGGACAAGCAAAATTAAAAGCTAAATTTTGCTTGAAGTAAATTCTAATGACAAAATTTGTTATGATTCATGTTTTCTTTTATTATATTTGGATTAATAGCTTAGCAAAATATGTTCATCTGTACAAATAAAAAGCCAATTTATGAATTTTGCGAAGAAAGTACCCTTTGTCGCATTTGAACTGATTTGAATTTGCATAGGACTTATAGCAGTCACACTATCGTCAAAGTAACTATTTTGCCGTAATATACTGCTTACGAGTAGTATGGAAACTATGATTGCTTTGTTTAGTGTTTGTTAATGGTCTGTGGAGTTTAAAATGTTTTCTATCTATATTAATGTATGGTAACATGCGTTGCGTTGGAATGGTTTTGGTGATCAATATTTAATTAAAAACATTATATTATTTATATGTATAATATACAATTGCTATATTATACAGCTTGTAATAAATTAAACCTAGAGTCGTGTTAATTAAATAACAACAGTCTAAAATTTTATTTGTATGGATGTAATTGTTGCATTTTATTTTTATTTTTCAGTAGTTGGGTTTAGCAATAGCTTTATAGCTCTTCGTTTAACATTATTCACGCACTGACTAGGTTGCCAATATTTTTTGATTTGGACAATTATCATTTGAAAATTATTGTGCAGAAGCTCAATTACTTTTTATATATGCGTCTACTTCCAGTTCTGATGTATTTGAGTGATAAAATAGTTTAATACTTATTTCATTTCAATGGCCTTCGTTTGTTAACTTACTTCATACACATTTGAAATAATACAAAATAACTCTTAAGCGTGTTATATATATTTGTCTTACTATACATTTTTCAATATCATAAATAGTCATAATTTTTTTTAATTTCATCAATTGATGTTAATGAATAGATTAAAAGAAAGATTGAAAGAGATAAAGTAAGATTAATATATTTAATTCGTAATTCGTGAGTGAACATTATAACGGATATTTTAATGTTTTCTCGCTTATTCCAACTAGTTTAAATTCAGAGGGTGAGCTTTACCCAATATGTCAGAGTACTGAACATGATAATCACTACGTACTATGTTTGGGTTACTATTATTTATGTATGAGTTTCGTATATTGTTATGTCTAGCGAATGATAATGTATAAATCATATTTGTACTTCCACCTCTTGCTATTTCAAAACGCAGTATTTCTCGTAAATAAATGGTTAAATAATGAAGTACTATAGACTTTTATTTCCTATTATATATTTAGACGTCAACTATGTCAGCGTAGTTAAAATGTCCGTTGGTATGTGTTCTTGGTAAGAGTTCTTATTCTTAGTCGTTACGTTCTGAGCGGAGGGATTGTGGTCACTACGAAGCGCTTGCTACGTTCCTCGTACATTTGCGGACGGGGGTGTTCACAGCAGCCTTGACGAGGTCTGTCCATCGCAGTGCCGTAACTAGTGCTGTGCCAGCGCTGCCCAGGTACAGAGCGCAGATCCTGTGGGGGCGCAGAAATTATCAAATCAGGACCACGTTTTGGGTCATACTAGGTAGTTGGTAACATCGTACAATACCTATTGTTGATTATGTAATATTAGTTTAGACATGGCCTAGTATCAGCAGCATGCACAAATGATATGATATTATATTCTTGTTGGAAAAATTAATATTTATTATATAACTTGTCATTTTAACATTACATATAAAGAACCGTGACTGCTGTAAGTATTGTACTCGGGGTGAAAGCGGCGCATCGTCAGGGGTGTCCGCAGTGCTATGTTATGGGGCGCGAGGGACTAGTGTGTCGTGGTAAGTATTGATTTCGCGGTGGCAGCACAAGCATTTGCAGACGCAGGAAAACCTGATTCTACCTGTAGCCGTATAAGTGGTCCATTTGGCATGGGGAGATGTTCGATTGCGTTGAAAACGAGCCAAATGACGCACTTAGGGCGATGTCCCTTACGTTCATCCACCTCAGGGGTAGCCCGATTTCGCGGGAGATCTTAGAGTCGAGTGACTTACTCGACCAACTGAATGATTGACTGCGATTGAATGCTACCAAGTGACGGTCGCGTTTGTGCTTGCGGAAGCAAGTCCGCAACTAAAAACTAACCTACCCAAGAAGAAAACTGACACGAAACGAGACGAGAAGTCGAGGACGAACTACGCTCAAAGTTGTCTGCGGCAAAATAATGACAACTAGAGTGGCTGTCTCAAATTTTTTAATTATCCTATCTAACTCCGATCCGAAAATAGACGATGCTCCAATGGTGAACCTGAAGTACTTCCTGCGATCGACAGTGATTTCGCTACCGTCCCCTAGGGGGAAAAACGCCTTTCCCCTGGAGAAAGAGGTTTCAGCTTTTTTAGTGTTCCACACTTGAAGGAGACGGTCGGTAAGCAAGTGGACAGCTATATAACATTTCCTATTCCCCTTATGCCAATGCAACAATACTTATTTCTACTGGTTTAGTAATAACTTTTATGGTTATTGTGCAACGTTAACATTGAAACAGGTCATAAAATGCGCATATGTAGTTATAGTTTAATTTCCAATATTTCTCACGAGAACACACGAATATCAGTGTTATGGGAAATATGGGTACGATATGGGTACGATGCATAAACATTAGTGAAAATTTATAAAGATGAATATTATAACATGTAAAGAAGATGACTTTAAAAATATATTGCGGACTCGTAATTTTTGTTCTCTTTGTACGACTGCCTTCTGCGGTATGTTAATTATTATTTATCATGTTAATAATACATATAGTAAAATCACAGATAAAACGAAGATCTCCAGTATACAAGGAAATGAATTAAGTAATTACCTTTTACCTTTACACCTTATTATGGAATATGTAGTATGTGGCAAAGTTACGCTATTTTGTATGGATGGCCTAGCAAAAACAGTGATAGATAAATTGTTTTAACATCGGTTACCTGTGGGGATATGGGTTCGAGTCCTGCATGCATTTCTGTTTTTGATATTTTGATAATAATTAATATTTATTTCGGTGAATTTCTGCGCGTTTCTTTAAATGTATACAAATGTGAATGAGGTCTGGTAAGTGCCAACCAGCGCTTGGTCAGCGCGGTAGACGGTAGTGTCAAACCTGACTGAGAAGTGACCTGAAATAGCATGGAATAATTGTCTATTAAAGTAGTTCAATATTATATTGCTAGTTGCGGCGTTACAAAGTATTTATATTAGTTTACAGACATGCTAGAAACAGAGCAAACAGCATTCTTAGGCTTCACGCACGAAGTTCCAATCAGTAGCGCTACGCTAGAGGCAGTGGAGCAACTGGAGAAGGCAGTATGGCAACGAGCGCATGGCGATCGTCGCGTAAGAAGATACTTTGATTCGTATGATACACCATTCGCAGGCCAAAGAAGAAGGATCCTGTAGATTTTTTTAAGTATATTAATGCAAGTTTAATCATAAACTAAACCTTTTTGTTAGTCTTTTTCTAGTTTCAGCTTTATGTCCTTCGTCGAGAAATAAACTTATTTTTATCAATATGTATGAATATGTGGATGTGACGACCGCGTAGCCCAGTTGGTAGGGACACTGTTTGCCGAGCGAGGGATCTCGGGTTGGATTCCCAGTCGAAGCAGTCATTTATGGAACGGATAAATATATATGTACCTCGGTATAACATTCTCGGGTAATGGGTGTTTAGGATCTTTTATTTGCATATTTCCATTTCACCCGCAACCTATACTATCTTAGTCCTAGGCAATCCTAGTGCGGGGGTGTGAGTGTGTGAATGTTTTATTATGGATGGAGGAAGTTTTGACTTTGAAGGAGACTGAATTACCATTAAGGGTATTGTTTACTTTAGGCAGATCTTTTATGGTTGTACTCCGGTATCTATTTAAAGTTCTTAATGCCAAACTGTTTTGGAAAATGAACCTCCTCCGTCACTTCTAACCATGTATAAAATGTATTACATAAAAATAATATAAATTTTGATTGTATGAATATTTTAAATGTTTCTCATATATTATTAAAACTGCAATTTATTAGAACAGTACCTTTTACCGGCAACTTCGTCCACATTAACTTTAGAGTTAGGTCCATATTACGTAATCGAAACATATATCTGTTGATTTACAAAAAAATATGTTATATTGCTAGGTCAGGGTACACAGGTTCACAAAAACGCAAAAGTTTCTTGTAGGCTTTATTACGTTGTTAATAACAAACTTCAACACTAATAATCAGTTGCAGTCGCATTGATAGATCGCGGGTACTTCGCTTCGTAGAGAGAACTCTTTGGTATTGTATTCGAGGTGGTTATGTGGGAATCACGATAGACCTAGGTGCTTACCCACTAAACACCACCTGAGGTTGGCTTTTGCCTTGCGGCCTCTAAGCCTTCATCGGATGCGACCCAGTCTTTGGGAAGAGGGGTGCTAGCTGTGCTCCCAGAGAGCATGCATAAAAATATTTTAACGCAAATGATAAATTATGTGTGTGCCAAATTTCATCAAAATCAGTTAAGCCGTTTTTGTTTGATTGAGTAACAAACATCTAAACATAAAAACGTTTACATTTATACTGTTATAAGAATTAATAGTAGAAACAAAGGAATGGACACCGACGTGCACGACCGGCACCCAGCCGTGAAGGCGGTTGACAACGACGTAAAGGACGCATTTATGTATCTTAAAGAACGTATGTATCTACGCTTTTCCGTTACAACAGCTGGCGAATGTTATTAAATGTGACTCACATCATTAATAATACTATCAACAGGAATCCCATAAGTAACGTTTTTTTTATCAACAACAGATTATTTATGAACAATTACGGTGAGTTCCTTAGAATCTTGGAACTTTTCAAATAGTACCTTAAAATAAATATTAAATTAAATTATTAGGATAAAACAACCAGAGGAACCTTAAAATCAAACTTTGCATGTTTTAAAATACTTACGGGCTGTGTCAGCAAGTTTAATGATAGAGATGAAGCAGGATAAGATTGCCTGGTTTGCGATTGAGTTTCTCATTCGTTTGAACAAATCTTGACACAAAGCGGCTTAAACAAAGAAAAAGCGCAACTCATTACTGCCAGCAGTGATTCAGTAATTAGGTAATTACTTAGGCGTCTGAGGCGTACAAACATTTGTGTAAAACTCCTAGAATATATGTACTTGTACAGGAGCTTAATAAATATCTTATTATATAGTTAAACGACTGTGTAGCTCAGTTTGTGATTCTGTAAGTACCTTACGAGCAATGTGGTTCAATTTTTGGGTCGTGACAGATAGGTGATTTTGTGTGAGAGGTAAATATCTATTTCTGCGTGTTGATGATTTATTGTCTTATTTTCTATTTGTATATGTTCGGCAACTCTAAGTAAAAAGAAGAAAGAAAAGAGAAGAAAAGCAAGAAATCGTTTCTTAACTGGCTCTGCAACAATGAATGCAAAGAAAGGAAACGAAGCAAAAGAAAATAAAATTTGTTTGAATTTGGTTTTTACTAACATTTCAAAAGGCACACTACGCTTCAACCTATCTTACAAAGAACACTTACTTACGTGTACTTAGTACTTACGGCTGCATATTAAACTCACGTTCAAGCAGTATTGTTTTTAAAATAATCATCTAGTTTGTAATAACTTTTCTTCTTAAGTATGAGATGAGTTGTTTCCTTTAGCAAGAGTTTTTAATTTACAATATGGCATTTCCTTCAATTACAATGATTTGTTTAAAACACCTTTAAGCGAACCTTAAGGAATTGTAATTCATACCATACAACGTTTTACTGTAGATTTTAAAATAAGGGTGGTACTCGTACCTATCTAGGCGTAGTAAAAGCCTTACTACTTTGCACAAGTACCGTATGGATTAATCCAGGTGGCAAAGCACCCAACGATCTCTAATAGGGGAATTGATATCAAATCTTCGTTCATTGTTCAGCAAAGTGTAACTCGGGCAGAGGACGTTGGCTTCAGCTCAAGAACAGATGGAGCTCGTTACACCCAAAAAATATACATGTAAATGTGTCACACACACCTCTAATATATCTACATAATTAGGTGAGGGAGCAGTAGTCAACAATATAAGTTTTAAATAATCGTAATCTTCGCCGCAACCGTTGAATCGAAAGGGTAAAAGGAAAAGGGATGAAAGGCTGTGTTAGAAATCAGGACACTTAATTGGAATAATGAGGCATTCCGTGTCTGTCCTCAGGTGAGTAGCAATACTTATTTCATAAGACCAATTTTAAATAGGAATGTATGTCAGGTTTTTTTTACAGTTATGTGTATGCATGTGGCGGTCATTTAGCATCAGGGGGACTTTTTTTTTTTTTTTGTCGCAGGGGAATCCATTTACGGATGATATCCAGGACGCCCGGGTGGCAGTCCTAGACCTATGTCGGACTCGGCACTTTGGGAGTGCAATACCGTACTAAACCCCTGCGGGAGCCTTCAGCCGCTTTAATTGGAGGGTCCCGGATCTGCAGGCAACAGGATCCCTCCAGCGACAGGCTGGCCTCGGCGAAAAGGCCAGACTTCTCCTCCATGGGGACTGTCCGGCTCACCTCTGAACAGTCCCAACGACGCCGTGTCTAGCAGGGCCGGGTTCCCATCCCGGCCCGACACGGGCACAGGGGCGTTACTGGAGGCGCATTAAGTAGCGCCTCCTACGCACCCCCATTCGTCGCCCGCGGATGGAGGCCACGTCGGCGGCCTCCTCTCTCCCCCGCTCAGCATCAGGGGGACTGCGTATTCGTTCGCCAATATCTATAATGTATAAAAATTGTAATTGTCACTGTAAGTGATCATAACCCAACTTTGCGGCTGGGTGTCGAATGACACTGGTGGCAAATTTTGTTCAGCGTTTGTGTTTCGGAGACACGATAAGCCGACGGTCCCAGACGTTACGATAGATCGCAGTTGTTAAGTTACGTCGGAAGCCTTCGAAACTTCACGGCCACTAATTCCAACTATTTTAGGTCTCTACCAAAGCGCACTTGAGCAGCTTGATGGAGTATGCTCTACGCTTTGTCAATAACGAGAAGTAACTGGTAAGCAGTTATTTATGGTGTGTTTTCTAAATAAATAAATATTAATTTATTAAGTTTTGTCCAAGGTTGTCGTCGGTATAAGAACTTTCATAAAACTGTGAAACAATTGCACTTATGCAGTCACTGTGGTGGGGTATGCTTTGAGTCTTCAATGACGATGAGTGCTCCGTACACTAGTGAGGGCCGCTAATTGGTAGAAGCTAATATTATACTGTATACAGCAGTGTTGTTTTATGACTTAGAATCCAAACATTCTTGAAGGATCTAGATTTATTTAAAGTCTACTTATTAAAACTATGTTATAAATTAACCCGTACTAACGCGGTTAGTTAACTAAGAACGATTTAGTCGTTCGGGGGCCGCTCTGGTTTTGGAGGAAGATATGCCGCTCGCAATATAAATTGTTCGACTCGATTTACATTTTGATCCGAGTGGCAAAGCTACCAGGGCGCTCTGAACAGTAATAACGTAATAATCACCACTGTAATGATCTTACAATGGAATCAGTTGTGACTTTGTAGAATTATGGTGCTGCTGGGCAATTGCAATAAAATTGTTCGTTATTCGCAAAGTATTTATACTGTTTAAGGTTCTCGAAAGGTCGGCCGAAAAGAGGGGGCGGCAGTCTTGAGAAGGTTCTCGAAGAAAACAATAGAGGCCATAAAAAAATATGTCATACATGACCGTCTTTACCTGACCCGCTATTGTTCTATAGATTTCCGGATATTATTATAGACTTAACTCGAAAGACGTAGGAAAGTCTGGAAGGTCCGGAAATCGATATAAATAGCGGACAGGGTCGCACGCGGGGCATTCGGAACACGAATACGCAAGCGAAGAGTTCTATCCCTACGGAGCGAATTACCTGTGATCTACGGGTGTGACAGCGAGTGTTGAAGAGCGATAAAGTCTATGCGCAACTATTGTGGCATTTCACGAATCTGCGGATCCTGACACGTTACAATACGTTAGTTCACTCAAGTGAATATTCCGCGGTGGTATTTTGGTAAAAAGGACAAATACAATCGAACTCTGGGAACCATTTGACAACAGCAATTGATAATAATTTGATTTTTGGTCAAATTTCGCTTTAATCAGATAAAATTTCTGAAAACAAAAAACCGCTTCTTGCTCGCAAGAAAATGGATCTACAAAAATAATATTAACAGAGATTAATTAATTTATTTATTAAAAGGTCGTCAACATTCTATACACCATAACATTTTCAAATAAATATTGCAAAAAAGTCAAGGTAAGTGCTAGAATAATTATAGGCAACGACAGCATGTAAACAAGACATCAAATTACATACAAATTTAAATTAACATAAAATTAAATTAAAATAAATGACAAAAATACAAATTATTTATAATTTCTAACATTCAACAAAATCGACCTGAAATTTAAATATTCTATAAACATTAACTAATTATGAAAGCATACAAAATTGCATTCAATTAAAAAAAATAAAAATAACAATTTAATTAAATTTCAGGTTTACTTAGAAATTGCAAGTAGTTTATTTTTAAGGCTACGTGTGGTGTCCAGAAATAGGTCCAATTCTATGGTTTTAGCGGTTTTGTTATATTCCCTAATAATTATATGTAAAGGAGAATTTTGTCCCAAATTAGACTTACATGGTAAATAGTTAATAATGTTGGATCTAGAGTATCTAGAAATCTTATACGGGATAGAAAAGTTTAAGAATGTTAATAGTTCTGAGACGTCCAAAGAGCCATTTGCAAGCCTAGAAAGAAATTAATTTCAACATAATTATAATTTTAGAATATCGTAAAGATTTTTGACAAAACTATGGTTTCTATTCCGCGTTTTTTTTTTCCAAAATATCAATGTATTCGGATATAAGGAGGCGGGATCCATCATCCATTCACGTATATTTTAATATTTTTTAAACTACCTCCTGGTTTGTAAATTACAAAAATAATGATCCCGTAGAATTTGGTATGTCAACATGCGCATTTACTTATTAATTACATTTACTCACCCTTGCACTAAAGTTTCCTTATGTCATGGATGCTATGAGCATGTACAAAGGAGATGTCACAAAGGACCTGAGCAAAAATATCAACCAAGCTACAGGGTTGATTAAACGCATGGCTTCCTACTTTGTGTGCATTCCATTATTATCATTATGGTTTTGTTAAAATTAAAAAAGTTAAACATGTGAAAAAAACTTAATATTGTTGAAAATCTCTTTCATTTTGAAATTTTATAGCAATAAAAAGCTTGTTGTTATAAACATTGTTGATATGCACGAATACAGTATACAGTGATGCAGGCGTCAAATGCGTCCAGAAATATGAATGCTGTGGAAGTTTTCTACAATGTTTGTATATATTAGTTTTCAATTTGTTCAATCGGAACGCGGTCGTTTCCCAGGCGTAAGCACTTTAATCTCAGCCCAGCAGGAGATCTCTCTTAACTACATTGAGGGAATTATGTATCATCTTTCTGGAATGGTTAAAATACGTGTTAATACAACCAATCATAAATGATATAAATTTTGCGTTTTAAAATCCTATTAAACGCATTCAAATTGTGAGCAAGCATTATATTGCGCTGAAAGCGTTTCAGCTATAAATATGTTCGCATCCTTTGACGATTCGTTGCAGTCTAACGATTATTTGCAAACACACGGTCGTGTGAGATTGACGTCAACGCAGTGTATTATCTTGTTATTAATACATATATGTTAGTAGAGTCATAGATGAGTTACATCCGTGTATTATCGTATTAAGTTATGTAAATTAAGTGTGTTATGAATTTAATAATACTTAAATTGTGTTGTTTTTGAGTCGTAAATGTATCATGAAAATAACAAAGAACCCGTTTGAAGTTTCCGTTTAGTAACAGAGAAGAATATTTATTTAACATAATGGGATAGCGATGACAGTATTTTAATGTAAATCTTTCGCTTCGAGAATCTGGTTCGGCGATCTGCACGGAACAAGACAAGGTTATTTATATGTTTAAAAATAATTGAAAATGTTATAGTTTGTCACAGTTACTAAAAATTTAACTTAGTTTTGTTGGCCATAGGTAACTACATATTAACATCTATTTTACTTGTTATAAATTCATCATTATTACTAATTATAAATATTATTCGAGATTATGATCAAACTATGTTATTATTATTCTATGTAAGTTTGGGTGTGAATTAGAACGCGGTTATTTTCAAGTTGTGACCCGTAGGTTTCCTCCGTACTTCTGTCTGTTGTTCCATGCCGCTGAGCAGCAGCAACTCGTAGCGCTCTAAACGCCATTACGATGTCCACATGCCATATACAGTAATTCACTGCATAGGTTATTATGTAATTATTATCGCTTTTCTTTCAGTACAATACAAGCTATAAATATTTTTGTGACAGGGAAACAGTATAATACCACAGTGCAATAAGTTATTGGGATCCAACGCATTTAATGGCGGCAGAAAACCTGGAATTGTTTTATGTTAAAAAAAAACAACATTGGCTGTAGTAAATTGCTTCAGCAGAATTAACAGGTGCGGAAGAATTCTCAGTTCAACGGATTCGCCATCTATCAGAATTAAAGCATATGTTTGCACCTTTGATTTTCCCTAATTTCGTATTTGTTCTTTCATTTATACAGGCGTTCCACATAATGTCGGTAAATTCCGATCGTGTAAGATTTATATTCTTACCCACGATTTTTTTTATTAATCGAACATATCTAATGGGTGTACATAATATTTATTTAGTTGTCACTGAAGTCCAGATGATACTTTAGTAAAAAAGTGCTAATAAACCTACTTTTGTCATCGTACATTGTCTTGTATTGAGCACCAAGCACGGGTGTACGAGTGTAGAGTAGTACAGTACAGTTGTGTAGTACCGTTCAGATTACATACGGCCAAAACCAATTAATACGGACCTCTGTAGGCCACGGTTCTCTTGTGATTGAAGAGGTTTAGAGCGTAATCCATTTCTCCAGAATCAATCCAAATTTTGGACGTTCCTATGTTGCCCAAAGCCTCGTGACATGTTTCAACGATTCTTATCTAACGATACCGGTAACCGATGGTTCAACGTGCCCTTCGAAGCACCAATGCACACTAGAATGTTAACCGTTCAACTCGCTCGATTTTTTCCTAATTTTTTTATTATCGTAGTCTATGACGTTCAGACAAAATACGCGCTTAAAACTTAGATTTCAAATGAAACATCACGGCGATATTATCTCTTTTTTGGTTTGCGTAAAGGTTGATTGCCGAAACCACATAAAAATACCATTGAATTGTACGAGCTATGTGAGATATATCAAATTGTGACGTCACGGCTAAAACGCGTCATATGTTTTAGCACCTAGTTTGGTATTAATGATCGACACGAGCAATGTTTAAACTTTTTCCAATAAGATTCCAAAGTTGATGCGTGCTTTACCTATTGGAATTTTGAAGCGACATATTGTAGCAGAACTTATAGGCAAAGTATATTATAATATAAGAGAATATATTAATGACAAGGACGCCTGTAAATAATAGTACTGCAATCGATTCTGCGCGGGTTAAAACTTACTTTGCAATTATCATAATTATGTTAATATAACTGATGGAAGAATAACTATTGAAAATATGAGTAAGGATAGGCGGAAATAAAGGACTGGAGTAATCATTTTCGAACTTTGGCCGTCGTTATCATTGGCTGTTGAGGAGATAGTAATATAGATTATATAAATATTTTCCTCGGTTATCACGGAAAATTAAAAATAAGACGTTTATAACTCAAAAAGTTGTAAATTTTGTCACCGTGTCTGATTTAACATCAGGATCAAGAGCTTAAGAAGATGTTAAATATTTATTGAGGTCATTAATCCTGATAAAACTCCAGACTGCTACTCGAGACATTATGACAGACAGATACATAAAATTGTAGTTAAACGAGTTAAGCTCGAAAGTACAGATAATGATTGCGTAAATCGGGCTTTGTTCCATGGTTGGATTCAATCAATTGTTAAATTTTCAAAAGTTAGATGATCTTCAAAACACTAGAAAATTTTAAATTTTACTTCTGAGTTCCTTGCCTGCCCTTTTGTATCATAATTGAATTTCCAAATCAGCAGTATTCAGTTGCATGCCATTATAATAAAGATGAATGTTCGCTGTGAACTTAGATCGCGCGTTACACATTTTATGAGTTTTCAATTTACCGCAGTATTTAATGAATGATCGCTTCGGAAGATTAATAAATAGTATACTTATATTTATGTACAAACTTCTCTTTCAGTTATTGGTGACACGTAGGCTATTTTTCTTCACATAATTATTAATGACTAGAGATAGAAAATTGAATATTTATTTGGGAAAACACAACTGTACATTTCATAAACAAATAGACATTTTATATAGAATAAAAAAAAAGAAATATATTCTAGAGATAGATGGAACTAGTACAAATCAATGACATTTTTATGTAATAAACCTTGTCATTTTTACAATTTTTTTTTTGACATAATTATACAGTAGTGTTCGAAATTATGTCATAATACTTAAATAATGTAGTATTATTTCCATTTTTTTCATTGGTAACACTAAAACTCGTTAATACCTAAGAAACAAAACAAAAAATTAGAAAAACGGTAGACAAATAGAGGAGAGAAATGGTACAACATTTTTCCTGTACGTGTTAATAAATAAATTATTTTTTGTGGTTAATGGTATTTATTTAAGTTAAAGGTATTTATTTGATATGATCTATTAATTCATAATTCATTAATAAACCGCTTTCAATTTTTATACATGTATTACATTATCTTAACTCAAATTGTTTTCAAAATGTTTTACAGAATAACAGACACTCGTTGAGATAGCGTAATCTATTGTTATATTAAGCCTCATTCTAGTTAATTCCAATTACCCAGTTTCATTTTGATATTCCGTGATCTTTTCAACAAAGCTGCCTTAACTGTAAATTCCGATCCCTTTAAATTGAATTCAGACGAATATTGAAAATAAGAACGGCGCAACATTATTTGGGACAGGATACGTTTAATCAAAACGCAAATTTATTTTTAACTCGATCTCTTTTTACGTACCTATTTGTAAGAATCCTATCGATTTTATGTACCAATATGAGGGCGAGTGTTAGGTTTTAAGGAACTATTTCAGTAATCGAATCTTTTATTTATAGTTCCGAAGCAGAGAGCCGAGGCAAACAATGTACGGAATATGTTCGAGGGTGAGTAACTTCGTATTACACCAACTCGTAATTAGACAAATCTGGTTTAACTGTAGATAGTACGCAATAGTTGATGTTTATTAATTGTATAGTCGATAACAGGTAACGATCGGTCAGACGACAGATAATATCTTCCCTTCAATGGTGATCAACTATGGAATTAAGAATAAGTTTTTTGTCCAATAGATATTGTAAATGTCTACAATAGTTCTGTTTAGGTATTAATTCTGGCCGAGTAAAATAAGGAGTTAAAATATGAAATCAAAATCAACATTACAATTATAATTCAGTAAGTATTTTATCTACTTTACATTGGTTGTACCCTTAAGTGATTCCAGTTGTATTGTAATAATTTTTTTAAATCTACTTCAACGATTAAAGAACCAAACTGCCACGAATTTAAAAACAGTTGATTACGCATAGCAATGACGTAATTAAATGATTATTTTTATGAATGTGATTATCATTCATGGATTACATAATATACGCAAATGTCATTTATTGAAATGTTTACTATGAAGTAACAGACAGGCAATATACAGAGTATCGATTTTGATGTATAGATTACTCGAATTCTAACACCTACTGAAAACTTTTTCAACTTTCAGCTTTCACTATTCATATTTTATTACAAAACGGTGTGAGAAACATCCAAGGCAGTGAAACGAATACATATGTAAGTTAACTTGGTACATTTTGTACAATTGGCACTCGATGTAATATCAAATAAAAACATGATTTTCCATTGGAGTTCTTATATCCTTTTTATAATAACTGAGTGCTTCTTTTGCGATTCAATTAAATTATTAATTTTGTTATATTATTTATCCTAAAAGAACTATATGATGTAGTTTTTAGAAATGGCAGACTTTTAATATTTTTTATACGTCAATCCAGTGTAGCAAAAGTATGTGGAAGGTAACAAAAACGGTTATAAACAATTTAAATAAAATAATTAAAAGAAATAGGTATATTGTTACTACTAAGTAATTACTTACCATGAACTAATATAATTATTTGAATGATTAATGTATTTGTTGTTATTGTACAGCAAAAGTACTCTTAGTGCGTTTGATACGACAGCTTGGGAGAGCGTTTTGGCTATGGGAAGAAGTAGCGCAATAAACTCCGTAACATTTTCATTTTATATGGACTAGAATCGAAATATTGTTTGAAAGTTTAATGTATTGTTATTGATGTTAAGACCAAAAAATCACCGTTTGTCTATACCTACCTGTATCACACGGAGAGCAGTAAACGGATCTAGATGATAGTTGGCACACACGTAGCTTATGTTATGGGTCATTATCCAAAAAATATTTCATTCCGGCAAATTGATCTGTCGCCACGCAATAAAAAATAAACACTAGCATGAACGTTCTGTCAATAAAGCAATAAAAAAAGTTTTGTTGGTGAATGTTTGTTATCAATAAAATAATAATGATAATAGAATGGGACAAACCATTGAATTCTTTAAACGACTGTTATAAAGAATACGGTAAATCGTAAGCTTTGTAAAGTGAAACGAGCACATGCTACTGCTGTGCTATAAGTTATTGAAGTAATGCGCTATGACTGCTACAAATAATCTTAGAATAATAATAACATCACTCGTCGATAACTTTTAGAGTAGGCGTTGGTAAAACGCGTTGTTGCTCTCAGTAGACAATGCGCTATGAAATTGATAAGCGCGATTACAACTTTAAGTTATGCGTTACGGCGTACCAAATAAGATATGATAGCAACTACATCCATCCGTGGAAGCACTGCTTAGGTAACGTCAAACCCATAGCTTTCAGGTGGTAATAAGTTACAACAATTTATTGAAGCTTTACCTATATGAAATTGTAAGCGACGCTTTAAAGCACAGCTTATAGGTTAAGGATATTATGGTATAGACGAATATATTAATGACAAGGACGCCTGGATATAATAGTGTCCAAATCAGTTCCGCGCAGGTTTAAAGTTACTTTGTAATTGTCATATATGTATTGTCATACAAGATGTGCTTTGGAATTTCTTTTATCGTTTCTTCTCGTCGATGTTAAAGCACCTTTTCGAAACTGTGGTGGAGGCACAAAAATGACGTGCATAAGTGTATTTACAAAATATTCGTACCTACCCAAAGTGATTTTGATTTTAAATTCAGGGATGTTATGGAGTTCCGTTGCCGTAAGGGAAACTGTCTTATATCCGAAAAAAATATATATCCGAAACCGTAACCGAACCCGATAAAAAATTATTGTGAATAAATTCGGATACGGGAAGTGCCTAAATGAAACACGTTATGACAGGTTTCCGTTGGCGGAGCCAATACACCAGCCGCTTCGCTCTTATTTTTAGGCAGTTTTTTATTATTAAATTTGTAAGGCTATTTTTTTTCTGTGTGATTAAAATAGCAAATAATATCTGGAAAGAATATGAAACTGTTACCTTGTCAATAAATTATATTTCTATCCAACAGCTATCTCATCTAATATCCGCAACTAAAATTATCCGAAAAAATCGGTTAATCCGAATAACTTTAACGTAGGCATAGTGAAAGCGCGTAGCTCTCAGCTGGCAATGCAATAGTTATTCATCGCGACCGCATCCAATAACCAAACCTTTGCGTGGGAACCGTTAAAACATCTGGTGATATGTTCCAAGTTATCGAAGTACAAGTAATGTTCGCACAGGACACGTTATAGCCCATAGCTCCTGACTGGCGATGATCGAATGTATGTTCTACTATATAACTATGGAGATATACGGTATGCGATATACTGGGCTCTAAGCGACTTCGGTGTAGCTCGATGTCTCAATTGTCGGAAGTTTTTATGCCACCCGAAGACCTTCGACGTACATTTTCTGCTATGTACCTTCAATAATAGGGAACAAATGGCCTCATATGCTTTCCGAAGCATGGAAGCGATCAAGAATTTGTGTCATTGGTCATCATTCATCCTATTACCGACGACACCCGAAGTCGCCGAACTCGGTCGATCACTTACTACGCAGGGCCCTCAGTAAGTTTTGAGATGCTTTACGAAATTTAAAAATAGAACGCAACTATAATAATAGTTTGTAAAAATCAAATTTATTTTAAAAGTATTGCTCAGTTTTCAAAAAATTACCTAGTATATTCAAATCATTTTGTTGCAACATTTTCAGCATTGGTGTGCTGAATTTGAAAGGGGAAATAAAATTAACATTATAGAAGTCTAAAAATGTATGGACTGTTAAAATTTGAGTGTATGAATGTAACTATGAAATGTGTGTGTAAATATGAGAAGACCCCCCGAATCAATACATGGACATCCAGATGGTCAGCATTAGTTCGGGGAGCGTTCTTACCATCCTACTTCAACATCTTGGAGCGACAAAAATAGGCTCGAACGGATTGGTGCAATGAAATGCGTTTGCGTTTTGAAATCGTATCAAGCCATGTTTGCAAATCGGATACTAAATAACGAAGTTCTGAGGCAACAAATATAAAAAAAAACCAAAAGAGTTGAGAATCTATTTTGAAGTTCGATAGGAATTACAAAGTTCTTGTAACATTGGGAAAAAATTGTGGTCAGTTTCAGTAGTTTTATCCTAAAATTTTCAAGTAATGCGTGAGAGAAGATCAAATAATCATATTGCATCACGATATTGCCTTATCACATAAATCCTTTAGGACAAAGGTGTTTAATGAGAAATCTGCTGTTGAAACCCTAATTCATTCGCCATACGTCCCTGTTTTGGATCCGTGTACCTAATTTCGTTTTGTTCCCAATAGTGAATGAAAAAAAAAAATTATCGACCGCCGAAGAAGCCGCGACTGCCTACGAAGTAGCTATTTCTGCCCTGTCTAATCAAGACGGACAGTGTTTTCAAGGTCAGCTTAGACGAACGAAATTTTGTACAAAGCATGAAGGGGAGTATTTTGATACGATTGATATTATAGAAGTAATATGATGAATATTCTTTCTTTATTATTTATTCGCAGGATATACTATTGAGCTACGTTAGATTATGGTACGATTGACATTGCAAAAAAATATTAAACCGATCAAAAAAAAAATTATTCATGTATATTTTCGTATACTATGTAAATGTTATTTTTAATTTGCGTGTACTGTAATATAATTCATATAAAAACAGTAAAAATTAACATATTACGTTCTTCTGTATAATATTTGTCTACAGGAAATATCTCAAAGGTCTTTTCGTTTGTTGAACTTTATGAAGGAGTATAGAAAGACAAATATTATCCTTTGCGCTCTTATCGTCTTTCATGTTATGCTGTGAATGAACTTTTTGTTTACACATATGTTAAAACAGTAACGATGAAGAAATTTAAATATGGAATATTAAAAAAAAAATTGCTAGGTCATGGTACAGGTTAGTTACTGACACAGACCAGGCAGAATACAATATTTTGTAGATTTTTGCTCTGATTATCTAATTGTATCTTACTCAATACCTAAAATTGATGGAGCGTTTTTAATAGAATCTGGTATGATGATAATTTATCATCACTTTTTAGAACAATGTGGTAGTAATTTTTTTGTAGTGGGTTTAATTATTTTTGTTAGTTTTTTTATTAACTAATTAATTTCATATAAGAAGTGCTGCCAATTAACCTTGCTATCTATATAAGAGGCTCCATCCTTCCTTGAGTATAAGTCCACATCCCCTGGTCATGGTGCACCATATTATATAACAGATGAGAAAAATATGGATTGTCACACATAGTCCACTTTGATTCGTTTTGACTGTTTTTTTTATTTTAACTGTTTTAAGCCGTTTGTTTTAACATTTTGTTTGAAATGCGGCTCACAGTGAGGTTAAAATAAATCCAAAAGGCACAAAGAACAAAGAAGAAAATTGTATTTAAGTTCCATATTTAAAATAATAGCAATGATTGAAAATTTTAATGTTTCTTAAAAAGTAAAATATTTTTTCGTTTTTTTCGTTCGTTTTTAGAACTAAACTATCCGGAAGAACGAAAAGTAGAAATAACCGGTAATGACCGTTCTAAACTATTTAACTTATTTCTGACGTTTCACTGTAGAATTGGCGAATATTTTTTTTATTTATATTTTTTACATTATTAATATTTTTAGATTGGTGGAAGCTGCATTTGGGAATGATTTCTTTATGTCGCAATCGTATGAACTTTGATTTAAAAGACGTGCTGAGATATCTCTTTCGTTGCTTTTACTTGCATCATAAAACATTTGTTCGACACGGTATTAAATTAAAAATTACGTGCTTAAGAGTATTAATTAAATACTCATGTGAATAGATGATTTTTAATTTGAACAAAACATAAAGAAGTTTGAAAGTTTATTATACTCTAGTATTCCATCTTAGCTTAGCTTCGGGAAAAATATTCGTTAAGTTTATTAACAGTTCCCATCCATGTATAATCATATCTGAGATGTAACAACTGCATTGCAATTAAATAATATTTAACGATATTGAACAATGCTTCTTGTGACAAATTCTTGTTCGGGTGCAAGTATATTGGTGTAATTAAAAAAAAACTTGTTTCCCTTTTTTATCTATTTAAGGATGGGCTTTAAGAGTCTGGAGTACTAAATAGTGGGAGTAGTAAAAGTGTTTTCTATTTTATTTATTCATTTATTTAAATTTTATACATGTCTAATAGTTTATAAATATTATAAGAAATACCCAGTGCGTTTATTTACATACTATGGATTGGGTGGTTTCGCTGGCAGTTTTGTGAATACAGCAAATTCGGAAAAAATAACTCCAAATTAGTACTGTTACCTGTATAACATTAAGTCAGGTCAAGACGCGAAATCAAAGGTGATTTGCCCATCGACACCAACCGACATTTAGATGTAGAGTTTATTAAGTTAATCGTAGGACAATTGAAAGTATGCCATGTATCCTCTCAATTACTCGCGTGTTTCCGCATGATACCGAAACAGGCAGGTATGTTAAAGGTATCGGTGGATGTGGGCAAATAACACGACCGTTAGACTGAGACTGGCTTTGTTTGTAAGAGATTTATTTACCGCCAATATTATAATAAAATACATATCTAAAAGATATGCAGATATAATTGCACAAAAAGTTAACTTAAACAGTAAAATTTAATTAAGAAAAGACTTTTTAATTTAGTTCTTCCGATACTGTATACATATATTGAACGTAAGCATGATCCTGGATACTGGGTATAAAATCAACCAACTAATCATTTCATGGAACATTTTCGTTGATATTACACACTTATTCATTGATAAATTACACACTATGTATGTGTTGATTGGGTTTATTCTAAGTGGTTTTATAAAAGTTTTGTTTGGTTGACGGATATACGGAATATAAAACAAATTCAATCCCTTCTTATACACATAATAAGATTTTTTATAGTCCGGTGGAAATTATCTTACAAATACTGTTTTACGTCGAGGCTCTAAACTAATGTCTCTTTAGCTTGTTTACTGACCGCCCAAAAAATACGAGATGCCGTAAAACCGTTTTTATTATTCAATTCCAAAAGCCTATGAACTGGGTTACTGAGCATAGGACTGTACACAAGGGAGGGTTTTGATCCTGTGTCTTTGATTATTACTTTGGTTTACTTTGCTTTTTGCTTTACTTTGGTTTGTGTTTCGTCATGCAAATAAGTATGAATCCGAGCCAACTAACTACCTCTAAGCGTTTAGTTAAATCTGTTAGAGGTCAGTAAGCTCTGTATTACTCAGTTAAATCCCAATGGTACTTGTGCTACAATGTTTAGTTAGATACTTTTTTTGTTCTAGTATAATCGTGAAATGTTTGTCCGTTTTGATTGCGGTGTCTCAAAGTTAAAAGAAAACTGATTCATCGTCTTTTACAGCGCATCGGTAATGCAATGTTATGTAAGAATTATGTTCATAGGCGGCGGTGACCACTGACTTTCAGGGAGTCGGTGTGCTTAATGTTTGGTCGGCTATTTACATAAAAAATGCAGTTTACCTCATGTTTAAAGAAATAGCAGTAAAGCCGTCATCTGTAAGTACAAATGGGGACCTTCCTGCCGTCTCCCTCGATGTCTCTAAGGCTTTCGACAGGGTCTGGCACGCTAGCGAGTTGAGCAAGCTTCCAGCGTATGGTATTTCCTCTGGCCTAATTGTTTGCATAAAGGACTTTCTGAGCGACCGTTTTCTCCGAGTTGTCGTCAATAGTTGTTCGTTGCAATCGACAGATACCAATGCCGGAGTTCCTTAGGGGTCTGTTAACACCTGCACAGACGACGCGGTTTGCGTCTTCATTCATCATGCGCATTGCAAAGGACTGGAATAACTTTCCGGCGTCGGTGTTCCCGGCTACTTACGATGTGGGAGTCTTCAAGAGGAGAGTGAATAGGCTATTTATAAGTTAGTACGTTCAACATCTTAGACTTTGTCTCCACTTACCATCAGGTGGGATTATTGTCAAGCATTAACTTATTTAATGTAAAAAAAAATCGAAGAAGTAGTTTTTAAAAATTACGACGACCCTACAGCCCAGTTGATAGTGACCCTGCTTGCTGAGCTGATCCCGGGTTCGATTCCCGGCCGGGGCAGGCATTTAGTGACGGATAAATGTTTGTTCTCGGGGCATGGGTGTTTGTGATGTCATATTTGTGTATGTCCATGTCACCCGCAACACAGGAAATCCTAGTGCCGAGGTGTGAGTGTGTTAACGTTTATTTCTTTATTTATACCCAACTATGTATAAAATTGACAAAAATAATCAAATAATTTTTATCTCTCACAAAATTTATACAATACATCTTTATTGGCACGGAACTCATCATTGAGAAAATATTATATTTTGTTGTTGTGCAATTTGACGAGTCAGTGGAGTGTTTCAAATGGCGTACTGTTAGAGTTGTCAAGGGTCTCGAACACACAGACGGGTCGGAGACCGTCTATACAATGGTAAATATTCTGAGGCAATATTTAAGTTGGTGACGCCAACTATATTTCTACAAAAGAGTGAAGTTCCATCCATCTACCTTACTTAATACGTGGCAATCTTCATCTGTCCGCCTTTTGCCTTCCTTTCTGCCACAGACCTGTCGGTTATGGAATGGGCTGCCTTCTGAAATTTTTTCTCCGCGTTATGATATGAGGTTCTTATATCTATGAGGTTCTTATATAACAACTTATTCAAAAAATCTTTCTACGCTGGTAACGCACAAGCGATTCCCTTGGCATTGCACGCGTTCATAGGTGACGATGATCCCTACCATCAGGGGCCGTTGACTTGTTTGCCTGTCTCTAGTATGTATATAAAAAAGGTCTTATAAAGTTCCTTAGTTCCGAACAAGGAATAAAAGATATTACCTTTATATATAACATTTTTTTGTACGAGAGTATGTCACTAAACTTCTCTTTAGCGGCTGGAAAGATTTTGATGCTTCTTTTGTAAGTGATGAAATGGGTTCCTGGATGGTTTAAATTTAAAATTGGTTCCTTAGTAGGTGGCGCCACCATCGGTTAGTGATCGGGCAGGACAACGTCTGCCTGGTCCATTAGTCTATTATGTATATGGAATCCGAGGACACTTGCATAACGTACATAGGGTACGTTATGCAAATTATTGAAGTGTTTATATCTGAGTCCAAACACCTAATTGTTTACAAATATTTAAAAATAGTGCCCCAACCAGAATCCCTAAGCATTTACACTTCATAATTTCTAAGTAAAATACTTATAATGCAAGACTGTCCTATTTAACTTGTAACCGAAACTCCCAACAGAATGCCTTCTCGGAGACTAACGGCCGTAGGAGCAAGGGTCGACTGATATTAAAGGCTGGCTTTCTTAATTACGTAGATAGGGTCGCGAAATTTATTAACTCCTCGATGACTATCTCCAGTACATATGAGCGTATTGTATCACGTTACAAGATTAGAACAGTATTTAAGTGTTTAATTACATACATATATTATTCTTGTGTACTTGAGAATGCTAAGTTTTATAAATGAGTTTTATAGTTAAACATTAGTAGTATTTTATGTGACAATTGAAATAACCAGATGGGTTTCGTACACCGATGGAGGCCTCGCCACCTAGGCACAGACTACCGTGGCAGACCTGGAAGTCTCAAAAGTTTACGGAGCCAGGTCGGCCGATGTAAGGAAAACTTTGCATCTTGTGAAGTTATCCCCCAAACCATGTCACACTTGCTTTGATATAAACGTTGTACGGTCCATTGACTCGAAGACGAATAACTCTCGTTTTAAAATCCTACACGAATATAAGCAATTTAACTGTGTGTACGTTTAAAAACTATATGCACATAAGAAAATAATTATTAGTTGCTTCAGTGACGAAAAAGTACATTTAGCACCTGAATATCTGAAAATTATCCATAATATTCTCAAAGATTTTAAGCAAACTTAAAAGCTAAACTTTAAAGTTAAAGCACAGGTTATAGGTAAAGGATATTAATGACAATGACGCCTGGAAACAGTGACAAAACCAGTTATGCGCAGATTATAACTTTGTAAGTGCCATCTGTTGTTTTAAAAGATGTGCTAAGGAGTTACTTTCGCCGTTTCTTCTCTTCGATGTTACAGCAACTTTTCGCAACAGTAGTAGAAGTAAAAAAATATCCGCACAAGTGTATTTACGGGATACCTAAATGATTAAATGATTTTGAATTTGAAAGATGTGGCTTGGGAGTTTCTTTATTATTCTCTCTGGCTTGTTGATGAACAAGAGTTGCTGTAGTGATGGTACAATTCGAGTTTCAAAATAGGTTTTAACAACTTTTATTTAAAAAAATATATAAACAATTTTGGAATTAATGAAGTTATATTCATTTAGACGATGACATTTGACGTTATGGTAGCGCCAATTTGCAAATCACTAGAAGACATAAATTATTTAGATAGTTTCATATATATAAGCGTATTGTATAATGATTGTTTATTGAAGGTTTTGGGAATATTGCGCACTTTCATATAATTTTTGGATGTATGGAATCTTAAAGATTGAAGATAGTAATAATTTTAATAGTATTGCAGATTCGTAATGAATCATTATAACTTACCTTTTCTATCGGTAAATTTTGCGGGCTCGAGTTATTGAATTATTTTACACGTTGTTTGAGCTTATATTAAATTCAAGGTCTCAACTTTAAATATATGTCCATTGTGATACGAATGGTTTATTAAGGCTTAAATATGAAATGAGTTCATTTAAAGCATTTCGTGCAATTACTGAATCATCTTATTTTATATGGTTAAGCCTTCAAAAGTTATGTGGGTAGTTTAATGCCGTGTTAAAATTCAGTTTTATGACGTCATTCTACCACGACGAGGTTTTCATGGCTTGTAATGTTTGAGTTAATGACCGGGGCTGTTAAAAGCTAGAGCACTCAAGTTAATGGCTTTCCAATGTTTATTAAAATTCATTTTAATACACAGGGACAAGATTTTAGGGTGGTCTTTGGGGTCGTAGATGTAAAATATATTTTTTAAGTTCATTTAGTTGGATGAGTGTATTTTTGCTATATTTAACTGCAGCTTATAAAACTACAGTGCTGCTAAACGAAGCTATACGTAGTCTAAAGTAAAAAAAAGTCCTAGCCTTACATTACAGGTGAAGAAGTTGGGAGTGTTATTTACGTACAGCGTTGTAATCCCGGAAGGCTATTGCGTAATGAGGTCTTTAGAACACCGCTGCGTACTATTTGTAATTTATGATTATTTTGGGAGAAAATTTCAAATTATCCAGTCGATAGATCATACTAGCACTTTCCTTTTGATAGAGTCACCGATCGCAGTTTATGTGTAATTTACTATGTTAATTATAGAACGAAAATTACACATACTTTAGAAGAAATTAAGTAGAATTTTGTAGTTACTTTGATAACTGTATTAATTTATGTTCTTTATATCGTGCGCAGTTTATGGCGGATTAGGTGCGTTACATCTTGTTCGCTCGCACGTAAGTCGTACGTTACATCATTTCGGACCTCAGGAGTATTAATTCAAGTCAAAACTTTTAAATGAACTGGTGGAAAAGGTAGAAGAAAGTAATTGGCGAACAATAAGCAAATTAAAAGTTTTTCTGTTTCTTATTCAACTTTACGAAAGAGTTAATACAGGGATGTAACTTTTTGAACGACTTGCTAACTTTACAGACCCAAAAAAAATATTGTTTTGGTCGTGAAAATCGATCGTTAATTTTCTGACGAGTCCTTCTGAAGACGAAATGTCGACTGGTATTTATTAGTAATCGTTTGATAGTTTAATATATTTATTCTCATTAAGAATTCAAAATTAAATTTATATGTGATAACATAAAAATAATTGAAATTATACAAAGATAATGTATAATAGTGTACGAGTACAAATACGGATTATTTTACATTTAGCCACACAATTTGCACAATCCGGCTGAGGCAGAGATATCAAAGAATCTGTGCCAAAGATGTTAGGAGAGAATTTTGTATTTCTGTGACTTTTGCCTGTACGAAATGGTTACTAGAATGTGGCATCTTAAATATTTTGCAGTTTTGGTTTATTATAATTTTATATAGTATGGTAAATTAATGTAGGAATCAAATTTAGAAAATCACAACATTCGCAGTGTCTCAATTAGTATGAGCGGCCCATATATACATGGTGCTGTATTAATTTTTTTTTATAATTTTGTCCACTTAATTTTTGTTGAAGAAAACTGCGAGAGTTCGGATACAGTAAGTTTTGGAGTACAATGAGCCGTAGAAAAAATATTACTTTTTTGGTGGTTATTGAGTATTTTTTTTGTCAAAATCTCACCGATGGTTAAAATATTAACAAATTTCTGTATCCATGATTATTAATTGTAATCTTGTTCAAAACAAGCGATAACCGTTGTGACTTAACGTGCGTTTTAGAGCACGGAAGCTCTAAGGAATATTTATTTTAGTCAAACTGCGCTCATTGAATTGCTTGTGTAGATCGTAAGTGATCGACCGTACGAAGCTACTTCAGGCGCGATTGAAAGTTGGTTATATGTCAGCTAGTAGTAAAATATCTTGAGCGCGTCCGTCCTTTGTGAGCCGCTGCATATAACGGCTTCGGTTATCATCGTTGTCACGTCACAACGGAGGCTTTGGGTGGGATAATAATTTCTGACTCTTGCTTTACCTCTATGTCTTCTGAGTTACCGAGAGAGTTCTTTACCCTCCGGTAGATCGATACTGAATTCAAATTCAAATTCAAATTAATTTAATCATATAGGTATTCAGTAAATACACTTATGAACGTCATTTTTTGCTTCTACCACCGTTTCGAAAAGGTGCTTTAACAATGAGGAGAAGAAACGGCGAAAGAAACTCCTCAGCACATCTTTTAAACAACATATGGTAGTTACAAAACTTTAAACCTGTGCGGAACTGGTTCCGACACTAATTTTGTCCAGGCATCCTTGTCATTCATGCACTCATCTATACTATAATATCCTTTGCCTATAAGTTGTGTTTTAATGCGACGCTTAAAAGTTCCAATGGGCAACTCGCGTAACGACTTAGGAATCTTATTGTAAAAACGAACTCCAAGCCCCATAAAGGAACGCTGAACCTTTTGAAGACGAAATGCAGATGTAACCAAATTATGCCTATTTCTTGTTTGATGATTGTGTGTATCACTTTTCTGCTTACACGTATTTAAATATTTTTTAATAAATACTAAATTACTATATATATATATATATACTGACTGGCTACGGTGAGTACAACTATTTCTTTAAATTTTTCTCTTTACGCGACTTTAATCGGTATATACATAGCTCTAATTGCTCTTTTCTGTAATATTAATATTGAATCAATGTCCGCTGATTTACCCCACATTAGGATACCGCAAGATATAAGACTATGAAAATAGGCAAAATAAACAAGTCTAGCTTTCTCTACATCAGTAATTAGTCTTATCTTCCTAATAGCGTAGACAGACCTAATAAGTTTACATGCGGGAACCGATATATGCGCGCCCTACTGAAGCTTACTATCTAAGGTGATACCTAAAAAAACTGTGGATTGTTCCATAGGCAGTGATTCGTTATTTAATTTAAGGATTTTGCCTACCTTCTGCACATTTGGTAGTGCAAACTCTATATATTTCGTTTTATTAGCATTTAGAACTAAGTTGTTTATTGTAAACCAATGCGATACAATGGACAAAGCACTGTGTACATCGTCAAAATTTAATTTATTTCTTTCAGTCTTAAATATTAAAGATGTGTCATCAGCTAAGAGTACAATGTCCGCATGTTTGCTAATAAAATACGGCAAATCCTTAATATAAACCAGAAAAAGGAACGGACCTAGAATAGAGCCCTGTGGAACACCCATTACAATAGACGATCCCGATGATTTGGTATCATTGACACTAACACATTGAACCCTACCCTTCAAATAGGACGCAATCAAATTGAGAGCATTGTACTTGACGCCATAGTGACTAAGCTTAAGAAGTAACGATTCGTGCTCAACACAATCAAATGATTTGGACAAATCGCAAAAAACACCTATAGCATTCTGTGATGCCTCCCAGGCCTCGAATATGTGTTTAAGAAGCCAAGCATCTGCATCAGTTGTAATACGACCTTTAGTGAAGCCGTATTGATCATGGTGAATTAAGTCATTTCTGTTGAAATGTTCAAGCATTTGATTTATTAAAATCTTTTCAAAAACTTTACTATGTGTAAGTAAGATAGATATTGGTCTGTAATTATTATAATCCGATTTATCACCGGATTTAAAAAGCGGAATGACTTTACTATGTTTCATTAGATCCGGAAAAGTACCTAAGTCAACACACTTATTAAAGATTAGTGTAAGGTGGGGGGCTATGACATCTATTACATTATTTATAATTTGAACTGATAATCCCCACAGGTCACCAGTATTTTTAACATTTAGTGACCGAAAAGTTTTAACTACTTCTAATGCTGTAGTATGTTTAAATTCAAATAAAATACTACATTCAGTAACATATTTTCTTAATAAATTAAAAGCTTCGTCCGGCGATGAAGTCAGTGAGTTAGTCAACGTAACAGGTATATTTTGAAAGTAATTTTCAAAAGCGATTGCTACTTCATTATCAGATGTGATTTTAATGTTATTTATCACCAATTCATATTTTAGGTCGCGTAATTTATTCATTCCGGTCTCATTACTAATAACATTCCACGTAGTTTTAATTTTATTATTAGAATTTTGAATTTTTCCCTAATATATATTGCTTTAGCTTGAATGCAAACCGATTTAAAAATTTTAGAATAAGTCTTGACATGTTCGAGAAAAGACGGTGCGCTATTGAATTGTTTTCACCATACAATTCATACAACTTACTTCTGCTTTTAAATATACCTGCTGTTGCCCAATCACTGAATTTATATTTTTTACTCACATCTATATATTTATATTTAAATATTTTTTTTATTCTGAATCTATGGTATTAAATAATGCGGTATATAGAGCATCGGGATCACTGTTCCAAGGGTAGGGTTCCGCGGATTCTGGCACAGACTCCAGCTTTAAAGCGCAGTATCTTGTCTTTATTGAATTTAATAACAAACGCGAGCGCAACACTGTTTAACTTCGTTAATCGTTTGCGATCGATATAGGCCACGATAAGAAAATGTGTCTACCTTTAAATAAACGAGTATCAAATTGAAAGCTTACGACCTCGCAACCTAGATTAAATATTCTCAATTTTTATGCCGATGCGACGCTCTGTCAATCTCTTTTTTCTAATTGAAACTTTGTTACGTTGATAGATGGTTTCTTCATGACTTTGCATATCACTACGTGAAAGCAAAATGTTTCTTTCTGGTTTTACTCTTATCACTCCATTAACGCTTTACAACTTCACAACGGTGAAGGTATAAAAATAACGAGGTAACAGATTGCAAGTTGCGAAATTAATTTTAATTCATTTGATACCACAGTATGTGTTATTGCTATACTTGAGCAGGTACTTTTTTGCTTCTACATACGTTTAAAATTATATTTTTAAAGTGTACCTTCAATATGTATAATTTTCCCTTATATATAATCATTTCTTACGTCTATAACGTTCTCATATCACATACTTTATAACCATGCTAGTCCTACGTTATGTATATTTATATATTGATGCTCCATAGCTTTTTGATACATGGAAATAAATCTGTCATCACAATTAGGATGTAGGTATGTAGTCAGTTCAAACTAGCGTACGTCACACTCGTAAATCTTCCTAAACTATGAACGTCAACTGAACGCAGCGCCACGGCACGTGACGTTATGAGAAGTCACGTGACGTTGCAGTTTCTGTGTCGCGTAGCTCGGAACAACAATCATTCTTTTAGCGTAGCACGGGCTGCACGGGTCCTGGTAAGGAAATAATTAATTGGTCTGGACGTATTAAGGTACAAATATAGTAAGGATATCACCGTTCTGTTAAGTGACTTGGCGCTCATTATGAAGTTATATTGTATTGTATTTTACAAATTATAAATTTGTGTGTGTTAAGGCATTACTTGATTAGTCTTGGGTAAATACTGTGATTTTACCTTAGACGTGTTCTTGAGTTACATACAGTACACTGAGAACAATCATTTCTGTGTGGTGTGTCGTATTATGGGGGCTGTATTAATTCATAAGTGAAAGTCAGACCCCGTTACTCGTGGGGTACGATGATAGGATTCTTCACCTGCCAGGGAAGCTACCAATCTCGATTTAACTTGTTTCGGTTGCAGTATTGGAGGAGCCATTTAATCGCAATGTTTCCTTTAATTGGTGAGAACCAGTCCAAATTTATCTACACAATAACTACAATGGCTAAAAAGGTGTTGTTGTAAGCTATGTTATTCAGTAATTAAAAACGTTTATTTTCACACTAAGATAATTTTTTAACGATATCATAACTTGAATACGCGTTTTTTTTTCTTGTTCAAAAACTGTATTAAATTTCCTGTAAAATAAGACTATTAAAAACGTCAGTAAACTTCGGCAACTTTCAACAAAATGCTGATTCAAAAACAAATAATGGAATACTAAAATTATAAATTATATAGAAATAAAGGAAAAACCTTTCAGATGGATGATAAATTTAAATTTCACGAGAAGCAATCCTTTGATCAATCAAACTGAAATGAAGTAATATTTATTATCCCTTCCAAAGTACACAATGTAATTTTTGTTCGAAGATGTTTTAAAAATTTGCTTCAAGAATGAATCTGAAAAATATTATCATGAAAAAATTCTGCGCTGAGAAAAATATTTCAAAAGAAAGAATTTTACAAGATTTAGCTGCTTTGTCTGGTAATACCTTAAATTATGCGCAGATTAATTTCATCTTAATAGAAATGCCCGTGAATAAGATAAAGGCAAGATACAAGTTAGTTACAACGACTGGGTAAAAAAAATTATCCGTACACTAATACGTTTTCTGACATGGTACAAATATTTATATAAATTATATGTTACTTAAATTCATACAAAAATTTCACAAGTTCAAAATTAAATGTAACGGATACTCACGAATTTTGTGTTTTTACCGATATTTCCATATATTTAATGATACATTTATATTGTATGGATGTAATTGAGTCAATGAGTTACTTGTTGTACGAGTTACGTCACACAACGTTGACTCCAAGTCGACATCTATATAATTGCACCCACAGCCATTAACCGTACCTGAACGAAGCCACGACTCCGACGCGATCCATTTGCATAGACTACCTATTAACTATCTTTTTGCTTGGCGTTTTAAATTTACTACGAAATTTAATCAAGTTTTTTCGTGAAAAGATTTGCACGTTCATGTTGTACCTGTGGTTTATTCTACAGTATTAAAGTTTAATTTTAAACTAGTTGTAGCGTGTCTGAAGCGAGACTATTATCAAGCATCGACTCTGTCAATCTTGAGACTAAATTACCTGTATAAAAAATATTGCGGTCTAAGGTCGGTTGAAGGTTTTCAAAGCTTTCTGCGTAATACAAACTAATTTTCAATTGTTTCGTTCGTTTGCAACGTCAGCTTTACGCCTCTGTTTAGGCACATGATACAATTTTGAATGACTTGCGAAGTAGACGAATACCTAGTTTGCGCGTAGATTACGCTGGTGTAGTCATGAGAAAACGAGGCAGCCTGGTTAAATTTTGTTCCGAGAAGCTCATCAAATGACAGGTGTCGCCTAGATAATTATAAAAATAAACCAAATAAATTTGCTTTATCAGATCATCAAGTTGAAGCCGGAAGCTGAATTGAATTTAGCTGTACAGTCCGCGGTTGATTTTCATTATATTCCACATTTAACAACGCGGTCAGCCACAAAGGATCACAGAGAACAAAAATATCCTAAGAATTTTAGAAGGTGACTTTAAATTAGCTCAAGCGTGGAATCCATTACTTTACGTCAACCACAAACCGAAAACAGTGTCAAGTTTAGTGCGTGCAGATGTCATTAGTGTCGTCTGTCGTGACACATTCGTCGTACATAAGAAAGTAAAAAGAACTAAACGTAAAGTTGACAGGCTCATCTGTCATTAGTGCTAGTGTGGCAAGTCTTGTCCATTAAGAGTTTGTCCCCGCCATCTTAGTTTCGCCGTGACGATGATCCATGTAATTGGGTCCGAACAGAAACTGTTACAAATAAAATGTATTAACCAAGGTTAGCAGTGGTGGTCCAGTAGTTTGAACGTCGATTACTCGAACGGAAGGCTTGAGTTCGAATTTTGCTAGCATCTATATTTTTTCAAATTATGTATTTATTACAAATTAATTAACGTTTAGGTAAAGAAAAATATCGTGAGGAAACTTGGGTGCCTGGAGAATTCTCCATAATGTTCTTAAAAGTGTGTAAAGTGTGCAATATCTCATTTGGTTAGCGTGGTGGATTATGTTTTTAACTCCTCTCGTTGAGAACAGAGGAGTTCGAGGACAGTGGTAAGATAATTAGGGGTTGTAATGGAAGAAGGTATGTGTGGTATTATACCAAGTATTAAATTCTATGTAAAATATAAAACCCCAATAAGTATTAACCTCGGAATATCCAATAATATAAATATTTCTAGACAAAGATAAATTAAACCCTGAATAGTTTCAAAACTAATTACAAACTATCAGTATTCGATAACTTATGAATTTAGATGTATTTTACAACAATACTTTTTTGCGCTACCGTAGCGCTGACTTTATTATCCCTTTTAGTAATTTCTAATCGTAAATATCTTTTAAATTGACTTTACAATAAACAAAAACATTATTCGAAAAATTAATTGTCGCCGACGTATATTTTGTGTATATAATTTAACTTATCTAAAGTTATTTTCAGTAACAGTGTTCACTCTTTAAAATCACTCTAATTTATTCTTGTTCAAACAAAGGTTCTCATTGAGGTTGACATAAATCGTCGCTAACGGAATTCGGTTTGAAAAATCTGTGAAACTGATAGGATATATCTCGTTAGTGAGGAAAAGTGGAGAACACTACGTTCAAACAGATTTTAGATTTAAGTAGTTATATTTTATGAAATCGTTTACAAAATTAAGTAGTATAAGTACGAGACGGTATACTACCGTATTCTTGCCAAAAGACAGACGTCACACGGCGGTGTACTGAGAAACATCGATCCTCTCTGAGTGAGTCCTTTTTAGCCATGTTTTAGGTAATGTGTGTTACATACATCTGTTGTCTATTAGCATACAAGCGTTACTTACTTTATCCTTCACCATATTACAACATTTTACCTTCTGTTGCTGTATTACTTTTACGCGGCGTAGTAAAAATTTCTTTGTTCCAAAACAGTGTTGTCTTTTATGAGCACCCAGCAGTCAAATTGCATTGCTTGAAATGAGAGACTGCACAATGGAAAAACTTTTGGGTCATCCTTAGTATAGCCATAATTTGGGACCATTTCACTTGTTTTAATCCCTGAAGAAAAAAGTCAGGTCAAAGTCAAAGGACACAGTACTCCTCGTAGGAGTCTAGCATGTGTCTAGCACTGTGTCTGTCTACTCTATGTGTCTAGAGGTGGACTAGAAAAATTATATTAAAAATTGACTTACGACGCATGAGGAATAGGATTCCCAGTGTTGCGGGTGGCACGGACAAACACAAATATGACATTACAAATACCCATGGCCCGAGAACAAACATTTATCTGTCACTTAAATGTTTGCCCCGGCCGGGATCGAACTCGGGACCCTACGCTCGGTAGGCAGGGTCACTACCAAGTGGGCTATGGGTTCGTCAAAATACTGGTCGAAAGTTCTTTGGAAAAACTTGTCTGTAAGACTTGAACCACAGAACCACTACGACTACCTCACGTATTTGTTACACGAACTGGTTATATATATTGGTTATTTTAGGCAAATACATTGAATTAGATATAGTTTTGAAATCGAGTCTATGAACAACACTTATTTCTAAACAATGTTATTACAATTTTCAATAACATTATTAATTTGCGGTTCAAGTATCTTGTCTCGCGGTGCACTAATTAAAAAAAAATACAAGACTGTATGGTACTCATGCATGGCGGTATGGCCTGACTTTATGAACTTCTTAGAGTCAACATAAAAAAAAAATTAAGTGTTTCAGTGAAAATGTTGGAGAACCAGTGATAAGCGCGTCTTCCGCTTCTCTGTTGGCCGGTAACACATCGGCATTGCCTTTGGTGTCACATCTTTTCACATCATGTCACATCTTTTGACAACAGTGGAAACATTTTACTTGAACAGTGCAAGATAGATTTCGTGTTGCATCCGTATAGTATGTTTGATTGTATGCGTAATCTGTATAGTATGTTTGATTGTATGCGTACAACAGAAAACTTTCTCGAGCAGTGTTAAACAACACTCGTGCTAGTTTTACAAGCATTGCAGTAATAGCCGCATAGAATAGTTTGAAACTCGCGTTCATTTTGCATGTTAATTATTAAAGCTAGAACGGAGCGGAGCACTTGAGTTATTAATCCTTAATGACGCGGTTCACAATGTTCGTTGTTTAAATTTATTTCCTCTCTTTCCCCTAAATTTCCAGCGGTGAAATCATGAGACATTACCGTATTTTACTTTGACACGCAGTAAATGAGGTTTACCTAGTCGAGCCACGGCTAGACTATTAAACGAAGCGCCTTTATCCCATTAAAAACCTCTCTACTTTGCTTGGACGTTGTTGACTGGAATTCCAGCCGTGAATACCTTATTGCCGTGGATCACCTACCGTGTATACTAATTAACTAATTGTAAATTTAATTCCTGCACGTGGCATAACTTTTCAGTTCATACACGCATATTTAACGAAGGTTGCTGTAAAAACAGTGAATAAAAATGTCTCTTTAACCCCATATTCACGGAATCTACAATGTTTTGACGATTCCTTCTTCGTGGGTATCGTTATTTGTTTTATGGAGTATTCGTACTACTACTCAATTTGACGTAATTAATATTTTTAGCGTTATATGTAGATTTGCTGAGAGGTTACCTAGGGGACCTTACGGAAAACCAGCACTGGTTGTTTGTAGACTACCAGCATAATGCGGAGCAGGATTAATTCTGTAGTGACAATTAACTAGCCTTATTCTATTTTGTAAATATTCTATGTTTTATCTGTAAAATTGTCGGTGTTTTAAATTACAAATAAAAAAAATCTATTCTAGTCTATTTCTTAGGAGGAATTATTGTCATATATTTAGAAACCCTTATCTGTTTTCATGCATGTATATATACTAACATTTAAATTATTAAATGCGTGAAGTACAAAATTCTATACAAAGGTATTACTTCGTTTCAACTGTAGTACTACAGTTGATATATTTCTAAAAATCCTGCCTTAATGTCCGATGTTTCTTTGACTTTTTAACTTCTTCCTCTCTCTTTCTATAGTAAATCTGTATAAATTAACGCTAAGTTTGCATACATTAGTATTCAGTCCATTAAGAGCTGTTTGAGTTCCGAAGTTATGCAAAAATTACCATTGACTTCAACACTCAAATCGCTGTAGGATAACAACAAAACCGTAGCTTTTATTGTTTCTATAACAATAAAGCTTTTAAAATGTATAATGCTTATGAAATATACCATAAACTAGACGAATGAAACAATATGGTTTCACGCTAATAGTCTATTGTTTAAAAATGGTTCTGACAGTTCTTTTTGATACTGCACACGACGGCATAACGAAGCGTATTTAAAATAACTAGCGCACTGAAACGAATAAGCCTTTTTACACAAAAGTTGGTTTGTTAAACGATTTTATGTAGTTTTCACAGGTGAAGTAGTGAGGATCTAAAATTAAACTATTTTTTTTTTACTTTTTCTTTTAATGACAGCATGGATACAATTATCTCTTTTATGTTACTAATGGAAAACACCTTTGAATTATATTTCGCCATATTGTCATGAATGCATTTCGGTTTAATATTTCTTCTTGAACAGATTGTTATATTACATTATAAGTATAAATGTAAATAGTTAAATGTAAGTAAGTAAATGCAACCATTCGCATCAGTCTACACTGCGGGATACTAAGTAAGACTACGTCTAAGTACTTTTCTGCTTTTTTGGTCAACAAATGTGTGTGTACAGTAATTCGCTATATTGAAAATTAATATACATTTGTTTCCTTTTAAATGTTACCTTTTTTTTGTTTTCGAGGGGGAAACCTTCAAAAGGTACCCGGTGCCGTGAGAGCGATGCCGGGTTATGTGGGATTTTTACCGCACTATAACCTCTCGGTGACCTTCTTCAGCGCTATCTAGAGGACTCCGGGATCTCCATAGGAACGCAACCGGAGTTCTCTGAGCGCGGTGTCCCTGTCGGGCTCTACCTGGGAGGGACAACATGTCCCGTCCCGCACTATCCGATCATATCGACGGTACGTGGCCGCACATACCGTCGTCCTTCCCGGGGTTGCTAGCCGGACGGTTCGAGCTCCCACCCTTACAGCTTGCAACACCAGAAATCCCCTTTTAGTCGCCTCTTACGACAGGCAGGGGATACCATAGCTCGTATTCTGGTCTCGAGTTACAGGGACACAGCGCCTAGGCGCGTTATGTACGCCTGCTACGGCGCCTTCATCGTTGAGCGGGGTCAGCGTGCTCCCTGTACCGTTCGGCGTTTTCCTTTGCGAGTATAACGCGCGCAGAAGGTGACCATGCTGTCGCAGGCTTCGCAGGAACGGACCATCGCCACAACGACAGCCTCTAGTGACAGGTTCGGCCCTACTTTTCGCACCAGGATCCGCTGCTCTGGCTGCCACGCTGGACAGTGTTCGAGCGTGTGCTGCACGGAATACTGGGTATGTCCGCAATGATGGCACTGCGCTGTTGCTTCCCTGCCTATTTGGTTAAAATACTCACCAAAGCAGCCATGTCCGGTGAGCATCTGTGTCAGCCTGTAGGTGACGCGTTTCCTCCTCTTCAGCCAGGCACTGAAGTTGGGCAGTATTGCGCTGACAGCGAGCTGGCGTATGCCCCGTGTCTCCAGGAGCCGCTCACACCAGCGACGCAGGGCACGCCAGCTGGCTTCCGTCCGAATCATTTTGACCAACCTTTCGGTATAAGGTCTGGCGGAGATCGCGGATCTTCAGAAAGATCTCTGCGTTTATATCTGCCAAGATGTCTAGGGGCGAAGCTGTGCCTGGATTGTGGCCGTCTCATAAGAAATAATCCGGTATCCTCGTGCGACTCTGGAATTGGCCAGCATGGAGACATCTAGATAAAAGGCGACGTAGTTTCTCTCCAAGAACGGTTAGCGCCAGCACCCAAGCCGGACCTGGAATTTCGTCAGGGCCTGGAGCGGTGTTTCGAGCGGCTAACCGTCGCACCGCCAGTGCTAGTTCGGCCTCGGTATTCAGCTCCTCGGACCACGAGGTTATGTTCGGTGGATTCGGCCCAACACGCTCGATGCTCGTCGAGGCATTGTTGGTATCTAAAGTGTAAGGAAACAGGTATTCCATGACTGCCGCGACAAAGTCGGGACTAAAGGTCTCCATCAACGGTGGCACCCATGGGCGTAGCTTGCTAAGCACCATTTTATAAGCGCGTCCCTATGGGTCTTTGTAGAGACCATTCATCTCATCCGCCGTATAGCGGCGTTGCAGATTGTCCCCATATTCGCACGCGTTTGGGCAGCTTGATTCTCGAGATTTGGAATTGCGTCGTCGACAGCGGTCCGGGAACAATCCACGTCGTGGGTAGCAGCAACGAGCATGTCTCGATCGAGTCGCTTCAGAGCCCATCGCCGGGAAGCACCTTTGCCTTGGCGACTGTTTTGATTCAGAAGCTGTAGAATCACGTCAAATATGATGTGGTGGTGGTTGAAAAATGTCACTTTTTCATTCGCCACTCTTCAGCCTGTTACTAAGCGCTCAGCAGTGGCAGTCGCCCATGAAATGTCCACGATTGACTCCCCCTGCCAGCGCACGCAAGTACTAACAGAACCCTGATTCAATAAGCGTAGGTCTAGTTCCGCTGCCCAATCGAGTACTGTGTTGTCCCTGGCATTGTCCCTACGGCTCTCCCAGGCCCTGGAGTGGGTGACAAAATCGCAAAGGACGAACAGCGGACGGGACAGACAACGGTGAATGTAGTTTCCCACCGGACGATGTTGGAGGTGTAGCAACCCAACACTGAGACGGAACCCTAGTCCACGGCAACCAAGCCTTGCTCCATGTGATGTATCGAGCACGCAAGATCCGTTTCAGTGCCAGCCCAATAAATTGCGACCAACCGAGCGGCGTCTCCGAACCAGCGCGGATGGTCCGGGACATAATACGGTTCAGCAACTACCGCCAAGAAGACTGAACACTTCGTGAGGCACTGCAGGAATAAGTCCTGAGCTCCTCTGCAGTGGTTCAAATTCCCCTGTACAAGCTTGAATGATGGAGCTGCACTAATTCTGCTTGCTCCATCGAATCCTCGGACGGACGATGGAGAAGCTGTCGCTTGCGTAAGTCCATCTGCCCATATTGAGCTGGCAGTCATCGGCCATTTTCCACCTTTCTTGTTTGGAGGTGTACATCCCTTTCCCCCTAAACGGTGTTCCGCTTTGCAGCCGAATTCAGTGCACAGGACGCATTTGGGTTTCTGTGCCACGCATTGGCTGGTCTTTGGCCTCGCCGCAGAAATAGTACAGAGCACTCCTATCGACTGCATTCGTGCACTGATGCTTAGCGTGCTTCTCGGTTGCCAGCTTCCTGAAGGCAAGTAGCGGACAGCGCACAGCACAGCTCCTTATTACTCCGACCTTAACTTCGGATGCGCTGCATCCGCTTACATCCACAATGGCGTTTGCGACGGCCCTTGGGTGACGGAGTCGTCTAGGTCTATTAACCCTAGCCTCTCTCTGCTCGATAGGCCGCGATATCCTTACGCCCAACTCGAAAAAGTTTGCCTGTAAGGGCGTTGGCCGTTTGATCCTCGGCTACCTCCAGCAGGAGCAGAGATAGGAAATATGAGTTAACCTGTAACTTTTATTCCTGTAACTTTTATTTATACTGTAATTATTTATTTATGTAAAAAAAGGTTTAAATATTTTAGTACCTGTATTAGAAATAAATATGTTTCTAATTCAAAGTTTTAAGAAATCTTACTCGTATGTGGACAAAATGAGATAAATTAATGAGATAAATTAAAAAAATAAAATTAAAAGAAGGGCTGACAAAAAATTTCAACAGTTGCTTCTGACAGGGTAACTATTTACAAAAGTAAAGATTTTATTATTACATATTAGTAAACCCATCCAGAATTTATGTACTACTGGTAATAAATCTTTTTAAAGACTCGCATGGGCTAAATTTCAATATTGTTATTTAAGTATGCACTTTGTATATTAAACCACTAATATTAATATCTGATTGGTTTGTTATTTTAATATTTATGTTTATTTACTGCTGTTAATCGCGTTACTGAAAACGTGATAAATTTATATGAAGATTGATGTAAATGTCCTCTTTATAACCCTATATTCGAAACCCTGTCTCACATAGTGTTGTGAAATTCCTTGTGACTCATTCGATTGAAATTTGTTGAGTGAAGATAAAATTTTGCACCGCTGCACGCTGTGGTGTGGCAGATCTCTTGCATTACTCCGATTACATTTCGTATTCGAATTCATTTTGTTGATGTGATCCGAATGTAGTCCTTCATCTTAATTTACTGGCTTCGATAAATTACAGCTCATTAATGAAATTGGTGACCCAATTCAATCTGTTTTCTAAACAGTAGATTTACTTATAAATCGATAAGTTTTTATTGACTGCGTATTGCGGGTTTTTGTTGGCTTTTTTATGTATAAGCCGACAACCGAGGAGATGGGCTGGGATCGTCGTTGGGACTGTTCAGAGGTGAGCCGGACAGTCCCCATGGAGGAGAAGTCTGGACTTTTCGCCGAGTCCAGCCTGTCGCTGGAGGGATCCTGTTGCCTGCAGATCCGGGACCCTCCAATTAAAGCAGCTGAAGGCTCCCGCAGGGGTTTAGTACGGTATTGCACTCCCAAAGTGCCGAGTCCGACATAGGTCTAGGACTGCCACCTGGGCGTCCTGGATATCATCCGTAAATGGATTCCCCTGCGACAAAAAAAAAAGCGATGTTAACGCTATTATTTTTTATTATTATTTTTTATTTACCCAACAGATAACTGTCGAGATACGTTCCTACTCAGTATAAAATAAAGTCCCTCTGTGTGCGCGATAAACTGCAGCTTGGATACTCGGTGAATAATGAGGAGTTAATGCAAAACTTTATAAACCGCCTTATTATCAAACGCTGTCTAAATTATTAAGCTAAGCTAGGTGTAGTAAAATATGTGAAACGTGGTTTTGTAAAATACATATCAGTTTGTCACAGCATCGACTATACGCATTTTATTCCTGAATTAAATTGGCTTTACCAACTAAAGCCCCAAATTTTAGTTAAAGCTCGACCAATAAAAAATCTGTCACGTTCAAAACGATGCACAACGGACGGATTGTAACAAAGTTATTTTGGGATCGAAAATATATTTCATGCTAGAACCTTTTCTTATAGTCGACATATGAATAGTTAGGGTACTTGATCGTTGGTGGTCACTGCCGTCCAATTAAACGTTAATATCAGTCATAGCTGGCAAGATAACCAATTCTTCAATATTAAATATATTAAGAGGCTATTCCTGTATTGCGATTTTTACTTAAATTGGTTTCAATTAATTTTGGTACACGACAATTTTTTTGCACTAACATGGCTCTATGTATATTTTTGAGTCATGCTATCGAAGTTTTCTACATAGATTACGTATGTATATATGAACCATTTAACGAGCACAATACTCAAAATTTATCATGACAGGAATTTTCACTTAACTTAAAGCTTGTTTTAGGTTTGACATTCATTCATAAAGAATAATTAAAATTAATTCAAGAACTTTTTGATTTTTTCTTGAAGATGATTAAAAGCAAATCATTTTTAGGCATTATTATAAAAAAGACAGTGACCACCACAATTGGTTTTTGCTAATTGCGCAGGCGGTATGGACATACATATGTTTTCCAACGCAACGGTCCAAATTTATTGTGTGTGCAATTCAAATTATACAACGTACGTGTAAATTGTAGGAAGATTTTTTCAATGTCCGAATGTTCTCAATGTTGATGTTCTCATAGAACTATACTACAAAGTTCTGATATGGGATCATAAAATTAAATCTTTCAAGAAGTGGGTCTATTTCTTTCTTTTCGGCCTCAAACGTATTGGTGTCGCTTCTTGTGTTAAGAATTCACTTATTACCACCAGGTGAGCTGCTTCTTTGCTTGCATAAGTAAACCAAGGTAGCACAATGAATATACACAATTGAGGTGGTACGCTCGACATCCTTTACCAGACTACTTTATGAAAATTTATTTTGTAACGAAAACAAAATTTAGTTCTGGTATTAATTTGATCTTTAGGTAATCCCAGTTAGGCAGCGTCCATAATTCCCAGGGTGTTTCCACAAGCAACTTCTAAAACTTCCAACTGAACCCACTTGTACGCTACGGTAACCACAGGGTTTGGCGAACATACTCGTATCTCAGGGAACTAACTTAGCTTGTTACGCCAACATAAATGGCACTGGATTGTATCATACATGCTATTGTTTGAATATGATGAACAAAAACACATGATGAACTATATAAAACTGCTAGTATAGAGGTGTCGAGAGGAAAAATTGACTGTTTCTAACTGTACTCTAAAAGATAGGGAATCTTAGGTTGGAGATTAGTGTAGGACTATTAATAGTCTAAGTATATCTTTCACTGGTCCATCCATGCATCCATCATCCACTTGTCCATGCATCATTTGTCTATGAATGTAATATAACTTCATTAATTAAATATTATAATTTAAAGTTTATTCTGATTTGAATATGATTTAATAATACTGTTATCTGTTTCCTGGGCTCATAACAGAATCCGGAAACAGTGGATATCTACGTCAAGCACAAGTTCAAATAATAGTCAGCCAGCTTGGAGAGTGGCAATTAATTCTCTTGAAAGACAGAATTTTCAGTCGTATTTTCTAAACAATAAGAGTCACATTACATGCCACTACCGGATAGTTCTAACGAGACAAGATTGCATACCGGAACAAGCGGCAATCCAACTTGATACAGAACTACAGATGTGATTATTAACATTTGTTGTTCATTATGCAAATTTCATTGAAATATTTTACGAAACGAAAATTAGCATTTCATTATATATACGTTTTTAGCGGGTTCACATTCATGTTAAGTTCAAGACAACTTCCCCTGCTCGCGGTGCACCCTGCTGGACAACAGACGAGGCTGTACGCTAGATCCTTCCTGCTAGAAATTCCTGTACTTTGTACTGTATTGTACAGATTAATCTCACCGGTATTTGTCATGTTGGTACGGTTGCCTGTCTGGTTTTTATCCCAATCAATGTAAAATACTTTCAATATGTTTCAGTTGCATTGTCTTCCATAGTTAATTATTAGGTGCTACTCCTTGTTGACTTTCATTAGGTCGGTGATGATTTTGTTATCACGGTTGTTTATTTGCGATGATAAACACCCACTGGTTATTAACTTAATAAACAAAAACAAAACCGACATCAAGTAATTATTTCAAGGTGAATTTGTTGGTTTTATATCCTATTTTTCACCCTTATATAAGTGGAACCCAACGGAAAGTATAGGTTCTCAAACAAAAAGGAATTTTCCAAATCGGTTAACAAGTGATAGAGTTCTGAGGTAAAAAACATTAAAAAAATACAACAGAATTAAAAACCTCCTTCTATTCTACAGTCGTTTAAAAATGTATGCATAAGTTTGAAGTCATAAATTACTTTAAAATTTTAGTTTTACATTTGCTGAACTATGAAATTACCAGATATTTAGATCTCCATTAA
>PDGT01000021.1:1347332-1371540 GCA_003671415.1 Megathymus violae
AAAAAAAAAAAAACTAAAAAGAAGTAAAAAAATCTATAAATGTTATAATACATTTTATTACAATTTTCCGTACCGGTCACATTAAGGTTGAACTTAAATGAATAGATAGATATAACGAAACTCCCACGTTGTAAATTTCTTAATATTGAGCACATTCCCGAATGATTGGTAATCCGGCGCTATCATTGTCTCCTTGTGTTGGGTCCAGCCGTAACATGGAATTTGTTTAACAGAAGCATTTTAATGCCAGTCGACCCAATCTACTGAAATCCGATACAATACTCGTATAAACGACCGTGCGGTTATCGTGTACGGGGAACTTCTTGAAGACTTTCCCGCACTGGTTTGACTTTCTCAAACAATATGAACGATGGATATGGTATAGTATTAGGAAGTATTTTTAATGCAAACAGACGTGATGAGTTAAAATGTTGGCGTTGGAACTAATATGAATATGAATATTTAATAATATATTTTTTCTATTATTTTTTTGCTGTGTCCGCAAATAAAGAATGTCTTTTTTCATCTTCATACTCTAAGAATACGTATGGACGACATTCGTGACTTGTGGCACGACCTGGGACAGAATTACTAACAAAGTCTTGCTACATCACTTCGTCTTCGGACTCCCGGTTTCAAATCTTGCACGTAAATTTAATTCTTTAAGTTATGAGCATACTAATTATCAGCAGTTTTGGTGCAGTATGATGATATCATGTGGAAATTTGCTTATCTGAAAATTCTCCACTATGACAAATCTTAATCCTTCCAATCTGCTCTTGAGAGGATGGAGACTCGAGATGACCAATAGGATATTTATAGATTGTAATGATGATTCATATCGGTGACCACTGACTCTGTGACTCGGTGACTCTGGTGGGGTCATCTGCTCGTTTGTTGGCTATTTGCATTAAAAATAAAACTTAATGATTTTGAAGGAGGGTGGTAATTAACAAGGTAAGTTAAATAGAGCTGTAATTCCCTTGCAAGTTAATTAACTTGCAAAGGAATTACATATCCATTTTTTACTTCCAAATCAACTCAAAGTCTGTATGTTTCTTTTCCTTAAATATTTCACGGTAGGTACCACGTCATTATTATTCAGATCAGGTCCCCTGTAACTTTTTCCTTTCAATGTATACCACCAAATGTACCAAATTACTTAAGACGACCCGCCCGTTCGGAGTTCAGTATATTTTTTTGCCTACCCAACCAAGTTTCGAGTCATTAGGTTCGGTGGGAAACGTTTTTAAAAGTTTGTCCCGGTTACCGAAAAGGCATTATTGCGGGACAATTTGTGACATTGAGTGATACGTGTAAAATGTGAGGCATTTTCTAAAGATATGGGCGAATATCGACGACTGTTTTAGATTAAGTAATGTTACTTTTTCATTTTGTATTTCTGAAAGAGAATTTGGGTTACTGATATATATATATAAGATATTGAAGTAGCATTGAACTAAATTCATAGTTTGTATGAATTACCGACGGGGAAAAAGTATTCGGAAGGCGAAAATTCATTCTCGACAAAGTTCTCAGCGATGTGCGAAATCGGACAACCAGCACTTTGTCAACGTGGTCGACCTTTCACTACTTTCTTGATAGGGTCTGCAATCGCTTATAAAAAAGTTTCAATTCGTTTGCATGGTGTGACACAGTTTTCTCTACTACTACTTCCTGTACAATAGTAGAGTTGCCATGGTTTTATACTAGTATGACGATTTTACGCGGTTTGAGTCGTAAGGTTTTTTCTAACATTAATTAATCTATAATTAGGATTTGATGTGTTATGTATATACGTAAAAGCAGTGCTTGTCGGTAACATATATTACAATAAAAGGGATTAAATTAACAATAAGGAAATAATGAGGACGTAATTGGTTCCCTGTAGGTTATAATCTCACTGTAGAATTGTTCTATATTAGTTTTAAAATGTACTGAGTAGTTTTTTTCAGCGTTTCCTTTGAGGGTTAAGTGGTTGAATTCGAGATTTTGGGTTATTTAAGACTGAGGTTGAGTATAGTTTGACTCTGATTCCAAATCATGTTCCCCTTAACATTCACTCACTCACATCCAAGCAATAGGAATTCCTCTGTTGCGGCTGGCATGGATAGTAAAATTAGGGTATGACATACAACCCAGCACTAATTGACTGTCACATGATGCCTGCTATGATCGGAAACGAACTCGGCACAATTGGGAATCGTAAGATCACAATATCTTATTGTACGATGCTATAGCATATACCTTAAAATATCTAATCATATTTACTTCGCACTAAAAAGACAACAAAACATGTGAATTTCGTACTTCACGCTCGTGTAGAAAAAACTCAGCAGAAACAGAAAAATATTTTGGCAAGTTTTACGAAAATACTGCAAACAAACATAGAAACAATAATAACTTTATCATGACTGCTTCATTCCATCGTTCAATTTGCACACGCTCACTGAATATGTACTACTGTTGAACAGAAGTAGTTTGCGGGACTTAAACAATTATTAGGTATTAAGTTGGGGTGGGGTAGTACTATACTTTGTACAGCAATTCCTTATACAAGATACTTATTATTACAGACATTTTAATTAGATATGGTCTATTTCTAATAGATATTCTTGAAATCGAAGCAAGTGCACGATTACGTGGTGTTGATAAATATTTAATGTATAAGTATCTTAAGTTTAAAAGTATCAAATAAGTATATTTTATATTATTGACATTAAAAAAATAATATTACCAATATTATTACCAATATAACAATAAACTTAATTTAATTAATTACTTAATTACCAATGAACGCTAGACATTGATTTTTGTATCAGATTGGTTCGAGAGTAAGGTTTCAAAATGAAATAGGTACGCGACAAAAGTTAGATTGAATCGAAAACAAAATTATAATTCCATAAATATTTATTTTGGAGTAAGCTAAGCTGATTAATATAGTCAGTATCAATTTTATTTGTTTTTTTAATAGACAAGGCCAAGAATGAAACACGTAACATTGGAAAATTTAGCTTTCAGTAGATTAACTTCAAGTTTCTTTTTGTCTTCTTCTTTCTCGTCTGACAACGCATTACTGACGCCTTGAGAAAGTGGGATATAACAGATGCACACTCAAACAAAGAGTGAACTTATAAGAGTGTCGTATTTTCATGGGATATACGGAATCCTTATAAACTTTGTTAATCGCATCTGGTCTTTTATTCAATTTGATCGCGAGATATCAGAATTACGATAGATATTTCTTTAACATTGTGTCTCAAACACGCGCCCCTTTGAGATGTAAGTGAAACAAATAATCCCGTGACATTTCTGACACAAATAGAAAGAGGAAAATAAACAAATTTCTTTAGGCGATCAGCCATGTAGGCGACGCTACATTCAAGTGGATAGGACAAGTCAAAGATGAAAGTTTTGATATGAAATAATAGTTTAGCGATTCATACTTCATATATAAAAGACCGAATTGTAATCCCTACTGATAAAAACTTTTAAGTACTTCACGCTTCAGAGGGCTAAATCGTCGATATCGATTGTTATCTTTACAACAAGATTGTTATCGTTAGTTAGCCTTAGTTACGCCATGTCAGAGGCTTTCGCACGGCATAAAAACTCCCGATATTTGATTCAGTTACTAATCCTTCCACTATAGAATAGCGTCATGTTTATTCTCGTGATTAATTGACTGGTGTCCTGCAGTGGACCGCTAAAAAATTTAATAATTAGTCGAATCTTTTGTCTAGAGGCAAAGTCTTCAAGAACGCGTTCGTGTATTGTTTCTAGTTGTCACTATGAAATAGTGTTTATTGTAAATAATGTCAAAAGTAGCGACTATTTTTCAGTCGTCAGTTTTACGTATGATGCAACGTGGTGAAGCATGATCCAAACTTATTCAGTTACATGATTTAAGATCCGAATTTTGAAGGCACGGGTAAAATAAGTAGAAACCAATTTACTGACTAACTGGTTGGTCTGTTGTATTATTTTTACGAGGAAGTTATTAATTTTTATATATTCATTGGTAAGTAAATAATAATATACTTATACAGAAACATCTTTAGCCGGAATTTTCCAGTTATAATTAGAATCGTCTTTGATTGTATGACTTTTGAACGACTTGATTTCCGGGGCATTTTATTTTAATATATTTGTTTTGTCTATGTTAGATTTATTTATATTAACATACATAGATTTACAAAGATAATTTTTTTCCAAATAACATTTTAGTCCACGTTTACTTACTTTATCTAAGCATTCCTTAAAGTAGTTATATAATACTGGTCATATTTGATTTAGTTTTGGGCGATATAAATTCTATTACGACGTTTATGAAACCCATACGACAGCGGGAAAATAACAAATCATTTTTTATTTATTGAGAGACAGGCTGGACATGTTTACGTTATTTCCTGGATTGTCTTGGAAGTTTGTGTGTACGAGGAACGTAATTTCCGGAACTTATTTTAAAAATTCCTTTACCGTTTGAAAGATACATTATTCCGAATGGACATAGGGTATATATCAAACGTATGTTAATTGTTAAATTTAAACGAAGTTTGGACAAGCCGCTACTCATATATGCATAAACTTGATCGTATTTTTCTATGATTAGTTTGTCATTGTATAATTAATTTGTCATAGAGTATTTACTACTTGAAGATTTAATAATAAGTTTAATATTAACAAACACTTTTCGCTGGATCACGCGTAATGATCGTTTTAAGATTACTGGCCGTGTAACAGGTAAGGTGGTATGTCAATGTCTCTGTTTACGATGAATGAGTAGGGTTAAGGCAACAGCACACTATGCTGTATATTGATCAGGGTTTCCGTTATAACACCGATGGTGCCGTTTGCCGGTATCAATGACGATGAATGTGAGCAGTGTGGAAACGAAGCGGCAATATCATGGATCCCTTCTTTGGCAGCCTACCATCCAAGTGTTAGCGCGTTTTTATTCACACTCATAGATTAACTTAGCACCTATTTTGATGCTTTCCAAGTGCTCCTTTATAATTTAAAAAGAGAAATTAGTATAGACGTGATTCAGTCTTGATTTAGTTGATCGTATCAGGCGTTACTCTGCGGAAATTTATTGTTATTAAATTAGTATTAATTTACTTTGCAACAATCCGCAAGCACTTCGTAATCAGTCTTGATTATATAAATTTTATGTTAACAAGTTGTTTGAATTGTAATGTAGATGAGCGCTAACAGACGACTTTTAAAACAGTTATCATACAGTCTACTTGGTTTTTATCCTTCACAGGTAATCTATGAATTCAGTTGATTCATTTTTTCGTTATTGTCTCTTTTATTATTAAGCTATCATCAGTTTATTAATCATAGCTTAGTTCATATAATTGATCACTTTGTTTGTTTGTTTATTTCTCTATATAATTTCAAAGTATTGGGGAAGAAATATTTGTATGATTATTATTAATCAGCATGATGAGAAGAATTGTTGAATATATGCAGTAAAAAGCATCTAACCAGTAAAAAGAGACGGAAATAAATGATAATAATGAATGTAATTTTATATATTTTTAATATGTTTTTAAACTTTGCAACCAACCGATTTTAAAACGTAGAGTACATACAAAAAAAATTGTATTTTTTCCAGGGTCACTAGCGACTGGACTGGAGTCGTCAATTTATTAACGCCAATTGTCATTTTAACACTAATATTAAAAATAAACCCGAGAAAAAACTCTAAAGTTAGATAACTAGAATTTTGAAAAGCTGAACTGATTTTCTTTAATCGTAGCTAAGAATATTCTAGATTATGCCACTTTTCAAATAAAAAAATATGACTCGTTGCATCGGTTTGGAAGTTATAATGCCTTCTGATACTTATAATAACCATCATTTGCGTCAGGTATTAATATACCCAAGTAAGTGACTCAGAAGGCTTTGAAGCCGTCATAATGGCGCTGGTTAAAACTGCCAGTAAAGTGGCAATGACCGATCAGTGAAAATAATACTTAATCTGCAATTTATTTTATTCCAATTAGTAATAAGAGAGGCGAAATTCTGCAAAGGCGGATTGAACTTGGTATTTAAATATTATCGTAATCATTATCGCAACCCATAATCGTGGCTGGGTACTGGGTATCTTTTTTAGGAATAAGAAAAAAATATAAAAGGTTGACTTTGCTGGTCCAATGCACGTTGACAGACTACGCACACTTTTGTGAAAATCAATAGTAAAGTTTCTTCACAATACTTCTCTTCTCAGAACCGACTGATAAATAAGATCAAAGGAACTTACGGAACTTATAGCCAATAGTTACGAAATCTACTGATATTAATGTTTTCTCATGTATATGAATACATAACTTTGAAATATTTGATACGAGTGTAGCGCTTATGATCAGAACATGAAACTATAGCTGTATTTCACACATCATTTCCATCTACATACATGCGAGTGTGAGTTAGGAGTTTGCCCTCATTTCATGCACACGATTAGTAAACTCAAGAGTTATGGCCATTGAGCTTTGGATCCGTTCCGCTGAATAAATTGCTTTGATAAAACTATTTATCAACCGTTACTTGTTCGGATATCAACATTGGAATTTGAAAATCACTTGAGTTTGGTGAATTTTAGAGTGGACTAACTGTTGGGTATTCATTGGTGCTTGTACATAAACACTGCTTCGTGGCATTTTTCGTTGCACAAGAGTAAAATTTGAATGTGTTTTATAGATTTAAGAATAAATGGAGCAGAATGACATAAAGATAGAAAGCTAGACTAAAATGAGACTGTAAATTAATAATAAAAGAATTTTTTGTCTTTCAGTTACCCGGTTCTAAGGCGGACAGAGTACCTTCTTACTGTGTGGCTATATCGATCAAAACTTCGCAATGCTTCCTAATGATGGACGTATATAGTAATGTAAGGACAATGTAATATATATTGTAGATAGATTTGTAGTAAAAACATCGTACAACACTACTCTATTTCCCAATTAGAAATACTGGTAACGCTGGGGAATCTGCACGGTCAAAATAGTGATGTCCGTCTGTTGAAGCTCACAGAGTTATTACAAATCTAAAAATATAGATACACAAAAGATTATGTACTTTAACGAAGCGCAAGGAACATATATTTTGCTTCAGTTCAATTATGGTGTAATAATATTTTTTAAAGCTTATGTAAATTGATAACATTGAACAGCGTATTAAAACCATAAACATTCACGCACTCACATCCCCGCACTAGGATTCCCTGTGTTGCGGGTGGTATGGACACACACAAACATGACATTACAAACATCCATGATCCGAGAACAAACATTTATCCGTCACATAAATTTCTACCACGTTCTGAAGCTAAGACCCGACGCTCAGCATCCAGGGTCACTAGCGACTGGACTGGAGTCGTCAATTTATTAACGCCAATTGTCATTTTTCTAGTCACAGAAGTGATTTAAAACGCACCTCACTATTCACATCATTATTATTCAATGAACATTCGACAAGTTTTAACAAATAAATCCTAAAAAACTGCTTCACATATTCTACGAAGCATGAAAGGATTCATACATTTTGTTGTTCAAATGCTCGAAACTATTTAATTTGTTGATTATGAGCGCTTCAACAAAATTATATTGTATTGGATATTGTTATTCATCACAAAAAATTGTTATTCATCAATTATCCACAAAATAAATGATTAAAGGATCATTCAATTTTACTAAACGTAGGGGCTAACGAGTTTGATAGCAATAAATTTAGCGATCTTGCTGAGAGTGACAATGCATTCTGACGCTGATATATCGCTTGAAGTTGACTGGGGTTTAGATATTAAGGTAGTTTAAATAGCGACTCGGCACAAGAGACGATCGTATTTAGCTAACTAGGGTAACAACACACATATTGAATTACATGTCACACGTGACTGATAACAGTGAAGCAAAAGTAAAAAAAATAATAGTTTAAAAAAACTAAAAAAACACGCTTTTATTGCTAATGGGGTGCTCGATATATTAAATATTACACAATCATTCTATTGGCAACTATCTATGAGAGAAAAGTTATAAAAATGAAGTAAAATGCACCCCACGCTTTTTACTTTGATTTGAATTATTTTGTTAATAACTTAAATTTTATTATAATGTTTATTTGAGGTAATTAATTATGATTGATTGTCCGACCTTCTACTACTGTAATAAAGACTCTTTGTAATTAAAAATTATTTTCTACTTTTTAGTTCAATTAGCAATAAAAGCGTGTTTTTTTAGTTTTTTTAAACTATTATTTATTTTCCAGTTTTTAGTTCAATTAGCAATAAAAGCGTGTTTTTTTAGTTTTTTTTAAACTATTATTTATTTTAATTCATTTTGGTTGATTGTACTTTTATCAATAAAATTATTAATTAAAAGATTTTGATCACGATAAATATCTTATTTACTTGTCGAATTTTGTTCTGTAAAACAATTTCAAAATTTATGTTCTGATTATTTTATTGTAATTAATAAGAAGCTTTTATAAATCACGGTTATTATATAACATCTTATATGAATATTAAATAGAGTAACTTGCGTCTATGAGACTTATTAGTACCCACGCATGTGTAAGGAATAAACAAGGTTAGAATGCAACTATCCTAAAGACATTTTGGTCCCCGTTGAGCAATACCGCGTCCCCGAGCAAGTTCGAAAGAGTAAGTCGTAGACTCCAGAAATCAGTAAGAGTAACTCTGACTGGAAGTGCAAGCATGCGCAGATCGCGCGCTAGCTCTATCTTTCTCACTCTCCTACAGAGGATCTAAAAAAGAATTTATGAATCCTGGCCGTCCTAATAAGGATAATGGGAAACTGTTATCAAATTACCTTGATATGTGTGCAAAGTTTCAAGTTGATCAGACTTTTAGAAACCAGTGAAAATTAAGCTCAAAGATTCCGTTACATACATACATACATAGATACAACCCGAGCTAATAAAAGCTTATTAAAAACATCATAAACATTTAAGAAACATAATTGCTACATGCCGAGATTTATTTTATGTCCATAAACTAGCAAAAGAGCCACCTGATGGCCCCGCCCATCCATGTTCGTAATACCAAAGGTATCATAGATACGTTGTCGGTCAAGATTGAAGCAGAGGTTCCTCTTGTTACTGGCTCTAATAACATAGCAACGGTAACACGTAAAATCATTTCACAATTGGCTTTAGAAGGACCCAGTGAGGATACCGCCGAAATCAGTAGGAATTGTATGTCATAATCCATTTTAATCAGGGTGCACCACGAGCAGGGCACGTCGGCTTGGATTCAAGAATAAGCGTTGAAGCGCAGTTCAAATAACTTACTCAGATCAGCGTGCGTTTTATTAAAAACAAAGTAAATATAATTAAAAAAACGATTTTTTTAAGGTGAATTTCTTGGTTTTATCTCTTATTGTTTACCCTACGGGTGATGTTTCTTTTCAAATTTGAATGGGATAGAAAGTATAGCCTTTCAAACAAAAAATACAGATAAATAAGAAATTCATACAGATGAATTGAGAACACTCTCCTTTTTTGACGTCTGTTAATGAGACACAAAATGACGCATATCAGTATATGTGAATTCGAATAATAATAATACTAATATTAATATTTAATTAGTTGCCTTAGACAAATTGACTATGTAAAGCTTATATATTATTTTTAATCATATATGTATATTTTAAGATTTTTTATTATTATAATATTACATACAGTGGAACTTACAGGTTGGAAATAATTGAATATGAATTTGAATAATTGTGTTCCTTGCAGTTATTCCCGTCTATAAGTATTGTCTATACTAATTATAAAAGTTCAGGTGGGAGAGGAGGGACGGAGTAACAAGGGTCGGAAGTGGAACTTGTAACAGAAGTGTACATTATACATTTTAATTATAGGAAATGTCTTGATTTTGTTTTAAAATTATGAACTGTAATCAGTTTTATATTGCATTACGGTTCCTAATATGGATCATAAAGCAATAGCTGAATCCTGAAGCTAAACCGGCAATATTCATAATGCTAAACACTATATTGTCTAAGCGAAATGTAGTTAAATTGCTTCTAGTCAAATAAGCAGATACAATCAAATCAAACGCGGCAAATCGAGTATTAAACATATCTGTCAGTTGATTTGATTGTGCATGATTGAGCGCTCTGTAAAACAGATAATTGGCTTTTCGTTATAGATATCGAGTGTGATATTTTGAATTTACATTATTAAGCCCGTCTCCTTGTGCCGACAAGATAAGGTAGTTTGAAAATGAAAATATTTTGCTTGTTAAATTTCATAAAATTATAAAAGTATTGTCAAATATACTCACTCATAATTTTGTATAACAACAACGCTAATGAACGTGTTTATTGTGTATATTTATAATTACATGACAGGGTTGAAAACATGAAAACTAAAGTTAAAAATAGGAAGAGTGTATTTTAAGCATAGCGAATATGAGCAGTTAATAGCAATCAACTATTAATGACATAGTTTATTGTTTCAACTTTAAATTTCGACTTTATAATTTTTTGTCATAAACATGTTTTTCATATATATTATTATGTACCTACGATTGATAAAATTTAAAGAAATATAAAATACGTATTTGAAATCTAGCACTTTGATGACAGTATCCAATGATAATTACCGAGACTATTAGTTATGTCCTTTTATTTATTTTGCTACAGTTGATGTTTTACGTTTAAAAGGACCTATTAATATTAAATATACGTCATACTTAGATAATTTTTTCAGGGAGAGAATCCGTGAATTATGATAATAGACAAATTGTTTCAAACTTAATTATCATGGGCCGATACGATTGGAATTATTCCATTTATCTCTGAAGGCTTCACCGCAATATATCTCGTCGTGGGATAAACATTCCGACCTGCCGATAATTGGAGTATTACCTTTTCGAAAATGTTTTATTCTCTTTATTGTGTTGAGTTTTTAGTCGGTATATTACTCTCGATAATTAGTTTATTTTCAAATAATTTTCAGAAAATAGTAGCTTTTTAGCTACAAAACAAAATAATTACAATCGTAATTATCATTTGTTGAAATCATTTACTTTACCTTAATGATTTAAAGTTAACTATTTGCGTTTAAAACTACAAGCTTTGAATACCAATTCGAGTCACCTAAAATTTTCAAAGCGAAATAAATTCACGTGAATTGTGAAACAATTATAAGAAAATCGTGGGGCCAATACAATCCAAATAACGTTATTTCAATATAAACTTGATTTAATTTTAAAAATAAACCTACGAGTATTAACATGTTACTTTTGCGTTTTAGTTAAAGAAGATTATGGACGTCACATAATACGGTAAATAACCATTTTGTTTAAAATTTTTATTGCATACCTACTTCAGAGGTCTCAGGTAACAGGATATAAATAATATTATATACCATTACCATCAACGCTTTATTTATTTTTCTAATGCTGATAAACAAGCTGACGTGCTAACAATGGCGGTGGCTACCCAATACCCATACGCAAATGCTACATCAGGGAAATCACCGGCGCATTGTAGAGAGAGGAGGATGTCGTAGATACACCATTTTTAAATGACTTTAGGAAGGACTTAAATCCTTTATAAGGATGGTGGTAGGTAAGAAACCTCATGAACGTGCACGAGTACTTCCGATATTAAGCAGAGTAAGCACAGAAAAGAGCTATAAAGGATTCGAAGTGCACGATGTTCATCGGGATGCACGACAAGCAAAAAAGTTTGTCTTCAACTGAACAATAGAAGGAGTCCCTCACACACACACGCACACAAACATTAATAATATATGTCTATTGTTACATTCAACAACTACTACAATGTCGCAAAGGAGTAAAGGTAACGTGAGCTCATATTTTATATATATCGTACGCAATACAAGATCCCTCGAAATAACTATCTAAATCTCATCAATCGTCAAAGCTTTGCATACGACACGGTACGGAAAACCTAGCGACTTTACTGTGTACAGTCTTGGCAACGAAGATCTTTTGAGGAAGGGACTTATGTATCACATACGTTTAACTATCTTGTCAAATATTTGAGTTTTAGATTGCTGTTGTGAATGTGGTGTGATACACTGAGGGTAGTTTCAATTTTATTTCTTACTAGCTATGCCCGCGACTTCATCCGCGTGGAATTTAAGAAAAAAGTTATTTAGGAGATATAAAAGCAGCCTAAGTTACTCCTTATTACATGAGTTACCTGCCAGTGAAAGTCCCGTCAAAATTGGTCCAGCCGTTTCAGAGATTGAAAAATTGTAAAAAATGTTATTTTGGTATACCTACGTACCGTATATACTACATTCATATGCATGTAGTAAAATATTTTAATATTACAAACAGAGACTCCAATTTTATTTATTAGTATATAATTAGTATATATAACTGACGACATTGAAAGAATCAAGATGTTACATAGTTATACTGAAGTGTTGTGGGTTGTTAAGAAAAATGTGAATTTGTTTCTAAATAGACTCTTCAATTTTGCGACCGAAGCTGAATGTGATCAACGGTTTTAATTGGAGGATAAACTGAGGTTTATGAATATCCAGGACTGTTGGCGGGAGTTTAGATGGTACAAAAGAAAGTAATCTACGATAATCTCAAACCGTTTGACAAGAGAAGTTTACCTTAATTAGTGGTTTCGACTTAGGGATAGAAGAGGTTTTTTATAACCTAAACACCTATTGAAACAAAATCATGTTCTAGGTCGAACTAAGTTAGATTTCCCCGAAATCATACCTGAGCTTTCGATGAAAACAATGGATAATACAGGATTATTCGTATTACATTAACGCAAGTGAGCGTTTAAGCTTAAGCTTAAGTCTTAACCGTGAAATAGACAGAATTAAGAAATAGAGCACGCGGTTGGTAATTGTATGAATTCTTAATAGTAATTTTTTTCATAATTTCTATGCTTCGGAAACCATGTTAAGCCATCCCAATTCTTATTGTTAGATGCAATGATTTAGCCGTATCGGAGATTCTTGAGTGGATTAAGAATTGTTGACTATTGAGTTTGCTAATAGAGGCATAGAAGCAGTGGGGTAAAACACATGTCAGGCCTTTTCAACAGCGGGAAGAAAGGCTTAACGTACAATGAGGATCCATTGTAAGATCCATCCATCCAAGAGGATCCATGCATTGTAAATAAATTGCAGGATACAAATGGGAAATCGTGTCAAAGCGCCTATTTAAAGGCAAATAAGCTAAGAATATATTTTGATTTTAGATGATGACTGTACCGTATTTTGAAATTGCAGTTATCGTACAAGATCCTCCGGCACAAAAGATATACGAAGGCAATATGTAACGCAATAAAAACCTTTATGTATTTATTTTGTTCCTTATTTCGGGCGATAAAGTGAGATTATTTATCGCGCGGTTCGGCCCCTATTTGACCCTTGCATCTGCCTGATAGGGGCTGTAGTAAATCACATTACAGGCTTCTTTTATTTGTTTCGAGGCAATACTTCACGTCCAAGTGCCCACAATTGAATACAAAGTTGGTGTATGGTGCTTGCACGTGTAATGATACCCGGGATGTTATTTACGGTCGGAGTTTCATTTTACGTAAATATATTTTAATTTTGTTGTTTGGTAGTAACCTTCGATTCGTTGTTTTGCAGTCAACTATTTTGGTTTGGTTATTAATTTGATAGAAGTAAAATATTTCTCATTTTGTGTTTGACAAGTTGAGATAAATAAAATACTTGAGACAGATTTTCTTGAAATACTCAACGATTTTAATTTGTACTTGATCTATAAATGTAAGTTGTTTTTATCTCAATATTACAAAGAGTATCCGATTTATGTATTGTTGGGCAAAACTAGAATATAAAATGTGAGACTTTTGTTCCAGTTTCGCTTCACAATCATATTTTTTTCGTTTTATTAAATTCTCGATTTACCTTAATGATCCTTCATCAACCCAATATATCGTTTTCAGTGTATCTTGTTGTGCAGTAAAATTTTTAATTCTCATGGTATTATATTATTTGTAAGTCGTAACTCTAACGATACTTATGTCCAAAATTACACGATATATATATATATTGATCATAATTTGTCACTTAAAGGTTGCTTTATCATAACATTAAGTGCATCTATCAGCGAAGCAACAGTGTAAATCAATATTGGTAGCGTTATTTCATTTCATTACAGCGAATCTGCTACAATTTTTGGTGTAATCTTTTTATAATTTTCGCGATGCAGTCTTTTCATTTATCTTATATTCGCATTTTCTTCAGATCTTGCTGTGGTTTGCCAAACATCGTTATATACGTTACTACCTTGCTATTAGGTGATTTTTATTGCTCTTTGGTGTTCGATGAAGTGTAAAACGTATAAATAAACGCCATGTTACAAATTACATATATGCTGGTATATTTTTTGAAAAATATATAATAAAATGTATTTTTTGAAAAATATTAACAAACGAAAATTAGGTAAACAGTGCATCTATGGTGTACGACTACACTACGAGTCACCACTTAGCTTATTAATAAACCGAGAGCGCTGATTTTCTGTACAGTTTAAGCCTTCGTCATTGTAAGGTCAGTTACTGCTATAGTATACACTATACAAATACATACTATTAATAATATACTATCTAATAGAAATGTACATGTAATCATTTTTGTTTTAAAGTATACATTTACTAATTATAAATTTTTTTGGATTATAAATAGTGTTAAAAAACTTCACTTTCATTGGCAGTAATTAATAAAAGCAAATTGTGAGGAAAAAAAATGTATAACATTATGAATAACATTGATAAAAACCTTGTTACTATATCTATAATACAGTACTACTAACTTACGTGCTAAAGCTTGTAGGTAGAAGATATAAAAATGATGTGGACGCCTGTATGGTTATATATGCCGATAATAGGGTCCCTACCAATTCTGTGCAGATTAAAAATTATTTTGATTTTTTTCATATATTAATTTAAAAGATGTGCTAAGGAGTTTCTTTCACCGTTTCTTCTCCTCAATGTTAAACTACCTTTTCGAAACGACAGTGGAAGGAAAACATGATGAGTATAAATGTATTTACAGAATACCTAAATGATTTTGAATTTGTTGATGGACAACAGTTCCTGAAGCGATTGTACAATTCTTGTTTCGAAAATGGGTTTTAAAAACTATTAAGTTATTAAAAAAAATATATATATATATATAATTTTGGAACTAATGCAGTTATATTCATTTAGTTGTGATGTTAATTTGACAAGACTTCTCTATGGTTGCGCCAATTTGCAAATCACTAGAAGAGACAAATTATTTAGATAGGTATTTTCATATATGTAAGCGTATTGTATAATGTAAATTTGTAAATACACAAAATGCCTAAATGTTTAAATTATTTTGAATTTGAATTAACTGGGTTTCACTCTTATTCGGCATTAGGTTTAATAGTCGAATAAAAATGTCCAAAAAATAAACACAAAAAGACACACATTGTCCATAAACAAGCCAAAAAATTAATTTCGAAAGACAGGGACTTAAGAATGAAAATCTATGCGTAGATGAGTAAGTCTATGCGCAGACACTACACTTTAAGTTCAACTTTAATATGCTTTTCAGGTGTAGAGTAATCCTTTCTTCGATATTTTTACATCGAAATTTAAATCCATTATAGTTTAATTAGTTGACCATTTTTTGCTGCAAATAATTTCCTGGCAAATATTATTCCTCCTATTTATTATTAATTCCTCTCTAAACAAACTGATCTCTTATGCAAGAATCATCTCTTTGTTGATTTTTTCTACAATGGTTGTAATTTTATACCTTTTTTCTAGATTTCATCTATGTACCACCAATAGTTTTGACTAGCAGAACCCTAAAACACGTGTATTCTTTCCCAACTCTTCCCAAATTTTTCACAAAGAGTTGACGCGGTATCAATATCCAAGATTTGTTGATTTGTCCCTGTATGTGGCGTGAGTGATATGATCCTTTGTCCGGACGAAAATTAATTGTCATTGTGAGATTTTTACGAAAAATGATCCTCGTAACGCTTCCTTTGTTCTGCCCTGGCTAAAACCTAATACGTTTTCTTTGTACAGACCATGACTGAATAAAAAGGCTTGTATTCAGTGTTCTATCTCACCATTTATCTTTAATATTGTAAGATTGGAACTAATTCGTGTCTGCGGTGGCGTCTATTAAGGCGTCGTGTTCGCCCTACTTAGGTTATTGATTTGATAATAAATGCGGGTAGGTCGAGCTCTTAACTCTCTTGCGTTTGTGCCTCATCATTTAATTTGATTTGTTAATTGAAGCATAATTTAAATTGCATAATTTGACTATAAATTTTTGCTTTATATTTACTATCTGCAGAAGGACCTCCATGTTATCGAGGATGTCTGAGGACAACTTTATCAATGTTACTGTAGTGATCATTGGTGGAAGAGATAGTAGTTAAACCCAATGTCAGAAGTGCATTTGTTGACACGGCTTAACAACTGGTATATAGTACTACCGAAACACACGGATTAAAGTGTTTTTATGACTCCAAATTGCTTCTAAGGTTTTATTTCTAGCAAAGACGTATTGAACTCTAATAAACTTAACTTGTATTTGTTAGCCTTATTAATTAATTATTCATTATATTCCGTTGTATGTCTGTTTTATATTATATACAAGTATCATTTTGGTAATTAGACAAACACTAGTAATATTAAATATTGGTAGCTTTAAGAGCCTGGCGGCTTCTGTCACTAGTGAGTGATCGCCCAAGTTAGGAACCTTTTGACTCAATCGGTAAATGGATAGGAGAATGCTAATTGCAAATTTCTTACGAAATTGTTAAGTCATGTCGGAAGTATGAATACGAATTACGTTGGAGAGATTTATGCGATAAAATATGCTATTTACTTCTATACACGCATAGAACCTCCCTCCCTCCCACGAAGGAAAACATGCATTTATGATAAATAAAAGTATATACCAACATACATACCGTCATCAACACGTGTTTTGCCTCGAAACGGAGCATCCTCAGGGTGAGTAGACTCTACGACTGCTAGTTATTTAAAACAAAAGAACAGATAGATGTATGGAATGGATTGATGCCATCCATTTTCGAATACAAATCAACCCCTGGTGCTTCTACATTCTATTGGGCTACTAACGTGGCGAGGACGTACAGTTACGATTTTAGAAGGTCGCTGGGCTCTGATCATCTCAGCTTAATAGTTTAGTATTGTAGTGAACTTTTTAATTTCCTGGCTGAGAGCTGATAAATTCCTTGGAATTAAAAGGGGAAAAGAAAAAAAATAAGTATAATCATAATGAATATAAGTTATTTAGGACTAAGCTAAGATGTATTTCTACGACAGCGGATATCACACGAACCATTTCCTCAACTTCCTTTGTTAGTGCTTACCTACTTTATAAAAAACGACTTGCGCAAAATTCTAAGCAATCTGCCGAGTCAGTAACATCGACACAGTCGTAAGTTGGATGGGTCGATGGTAACAAATTTTTATTTATTTAATTTTGTTTTGTTTCGCCTTGAGAACTGAACGATACCCGGGAATTTATAACTTGAATTAAGTGTAATGAGGCATAAGAAACCTTCTATAATACTTTTAGATTGGTAGATATTGTCTATATTTTATTTTTTTAGAGCTTCCATGGTGTTTTTGTTGTGAGAAGAGCTGAGCCAAGGAGTATGTAGTTTATATGTATAGTAATAATAATACTGTTGTACATTTAAAACTCAAATCAAACGTAACAGACTTACGTATTTGTCTGTGGTAGTATCTGTCGTATCAAGATTTGAAAATATTTTATTTGTTTAATGTTTAGTTACATTTAATTAACTATTTGAATCACAAATTTATATACATTTAAATAAATACATACATTCTGTTCTAAATTTAAATAAATCGGTAATAATCAGTCAGAATTATTTGCTGCTAACGGTATCTGCGTTGAAGGCGTCGCAGCAACAAGCAGCAAGGAAGACGGCAAGGACAGCATAGGACTTGACTAATCGCCTTCTCATGCCACCGCCTCGCCACCCAGCCGAGCCTCTTCGACTTGCAGCGATACCATTACTTCTCATTACTTTACCGTTGTCATAACAATACTGAACTGCATGGTAACGACACCTCTAGCAAAGAAGAAAACATTTTTATCATACTCATGGATATATTTAGAGGAATGCAAAAAAAGGTAGAATAATATAAAACATTTTCTTATTTCATACTGGCCATATATCTCAGTATAATGTAATTTGGAAAAAGATTTTGAATAGAATATTACTTACGACTTTCTTTGTCTCTTCTTTGTTTCTTTTTATGGCTGCCAGTTAATTTTTTTGATACGCAGTGAATGAAATTATACGAGGTTTTTGTTGTTTTTAACAAGTTTAACTATAATTTTGTCTTTTTATTGAGAAAAATGTTATCATTGAGTGAAGGGACCTTCGTTTGATAAATTTGAGTGATACTATTGGATCTCAGCATTGTTCAGGTGTACAAAGCTATAACTTTTATTAAAAATAGTTACACTTACAATAAAGTGATTGAAACATTACGAGTGTGTAAATTTGTGATTTTTCGCAATGTGTAAGCGATACCGACAAACTAGATACAAGATATACAAGGCGTAATTAACAACAAAGAGAGACAACAGATTGATTGTGAACACTGTCTTTAGAAACTGCACTCCGACTTCTTCTGAGGTAAGAAACAACGCTATAAAATCGTTTAAATTTTTCACATTGTCGTCCACTGTTGATACGGCATACTCGTTACAAAGTTCGTTTTGGCAATGACTTCCATTAAGTCAATTAAGTCTCTGAAGCAAACATAGTATAAGCTATTAGCAAAGAAGACGAACTTGTGTGTCTAGTGTTAAGAAGGCAGGTATGCGCTTTATTAACAGAATTGGGTCGTTTTCAATGCACCACAGCAAAATGTAGTTTCAAGCTCCGGAAAGAAATCCTTACTATATGCATTAGAATAATAAGTCATTACTTGAACCCTACAATAAACATGAAAATAAAATATAGATAAGGTAACCAAATACGATAACTTAAAAGTACATTACAAAAAAGTAATTTAACTAAACTCTAATCATTGTTGGTCCTGTCGGTTAAATACTGAAGATATTACATAAAATTTAAATATTATTTTTCAAATTGAACAAAACTGATCATACGTAATATAAATCCAAAGTCTACATCTTATGGAAAATTTATTTATGAGTTAAATGCAATACCATAAATAATTATCCTGCTGTTAAGTATTTATGACATAATTTAAACCTTGGCTTTTAATCTAATGAAGGTACCACGTCTGCACTAGCATGCCACATAAATTGATATTTCATTCGACGACAAGTTGATCGCGATTGGACATTTGTACATAATGTGTTAGGCAATATTTTCGATATATTTTCGATCATTAAAATCGGGGCAATAATCCGATGTTTACAATATTCACACATATTTCGTCCAATAGATAAGAAAAGCTTTCAATTTTTATCGACGAAATTGACAGAATTGTCTTTAGAGTTAACGGGTAAATCGGGACGTTTGAGATTTAGGTTGTTCCCGGTTTTATGAGAGACACATCCATTAAGATAAGATACACAAAAATAATTTATAGATCTACCGATGACCGAGTTGAAAACTGAGCAGCCTTCTGGCTTCTGGCTTACCTTTAGATCCGCTGAGTCTTAGTGGATATTCATATGCCCCACATATTTGCCCGTCAATAAGGCATGACTTTTGTACATAAAGTTGTAAAAAAGGAAGCGTTTTAGTACCACTCGCATTTGTCTGTTTATGCGGCCGACTTTTTAAGAGTATTTTACAGGAGAGCTTGAGGATTTTTATATATTTCAGTTAATCAATAATAATAATATCAACTTTACTATCTACGTGTACCAAAAGTTATTGAAACTATTAATCTTTTCAAATTGAGAATGCGTAACAGAATTATCTAACGTTTCATGAATATATAAACAGTTACCCTGGACGGTGAATCGCTTGGCTTGAAGGTCGATGAAGAACACATTTAACTGCGCGTCATAGTGTAAACAATGTGCTTAGAGTGAGTTGGAGATCGTACTAAACCGAACAAGTTCGTCATAGCGTTAAACAAAGACGTTTATTCGCTGTGTCTGTCGTTTATTCATCATAGTATATTGGCAATAGGTTGACTTCGTGACAGCAACCAACTGCAGGACACATTTTAACATCGATATCTCGGACGCATAGTTCGGTCTGTGGAGAAACATCTAGGGCCAGTCCTGTCTATGGGGCACTTGTATAACAGTTACACACTGTTCACTTCTCGTCAATGTAGAGTAACCAAAGACGGACTTATTTTACAATATACGTTGTCTATTAAAGTAATACTTGTTTCGGGGGTTATTTTTAAGAGTAAATTATTCAATATTAAAAAAAAATTGTAAATAGTCAAAGATATGTCCAAAAAATGCACGAAAATTAACGCCTCCCTTCACATATTTATTATTTTAAAAAAAGAAACTCACGTAATTACCAAAAATAATTTTTTTCCCATAAATTACAGGAATACTACGAAAATACTGTCCTAAAATTTTCCTCAGGAAACCTACAATATTCTTGGATAAATTTACTAAAAAACCCTATCCCACGCGCTACCGATTTGAACTTGAACAGTTCTTAAAGTCTTAATATAATTTTTTTACATCAAGTAAGAAGCGAGTCTCACATGAAAATCAAAATTAAACGACCTTCTTTACCTAAACCGTACTTACTGTAAGTGGTATATCACGAATTATCTATTTACAGCACATTCCAAGTATTACAGAGCACATTGTAACGTATTTTGCTTACCTGAAAGTGGGGCAACCACGGAAGCATCCTAGCGTATTGTTAGGGACGCCATTACGAAACCAACTTTGGTCTGACGCCGGACTAGAATAGGAACACTTCCTATTCTTGCTAGAATGCCGTGAGAGGTGACTAATGGGGCAATTCTAGGAAATACGCAAGGTTACTTGTGTACTGCATCGTATGATATAATACACATATTCAGGTAATATGGTGTACCTGAATGTCTCATCGTCAAGTTCGTCGGCTTGCCAGCCAAATGAAAACGCAACGACAGACTTGGCTTGTGAAGTGGCTCTTTGATACTGCAAACGTAATACGTCAAAAATATTTCACAGTACACTTTGCAGAGAAAGCTCCTGAACAAGCAGAAACCTGGCGCCGTTGTCTTGTTCGTAGCTCCGCAGCATAAGCGCTCTACCACACTTCTTTAAGTTATTAAATCAAATTCTAACAATATGTATCACTTATCTATTTATAAACTTACGAACATGATTTTGCATCGATGCTGTATTGAATTTTTTGAAATGTGAGATTTGACTTTAATTGCTTCAAGCCATTAATTGATTTCTAAGATTTATTTAAAGGAAAAATATGGTTAAAACTTTATTCACGTACGATACAGAACGTGTTTTTAGTGTGCATATTCGTCCTTTATGGCTTTAATTGAAGACTGAAATTTCTCCGACAGGTAAAAAATAACCAAAACTTACAGAAAAACAGAAGTTTTCAGCCTTGCTCGTTATACACTTTTTTATGCTGGCAATGCTTTGCCAATTTGAGAATTTCGTAAAAATTTGGTAAATGCTGCAAACAGATTTTTTGGGTCCACTGCATGTTGTGTTCCTTTTGATAATAGGCGACGTGCCGGTTGTGATGATGAAGATGAAAATAAAAGGTTTAGATTATGCAACAGCAACGTGTAATAAAGAGTAGGTACGTGAATTTATATTTGTGAATTTTTTGTATGTGAATGTTTTTTTTTATGTAAATAGTCGACAAACGAGCATATGAGACACATGATAATAAGTAAATGTGTTAGGCCAAGAAAGAAGATACAAAGAAATTAGTGGCTCTTAAGTCCCCAGCCGGAACACGACGAATCTATCGGCGGCTGACTCAAGCAGGAGAGTGGTAGCTTGCCAAACAGGCCACACGGAAATATAACAATACCAGTAATATTATTAATGATTTAATAATAACATTGATAATATAATCCTTACACGAAACTCTAATAAGCAGGCCGGCTTATGTCGCCTCTTACGACACTGTTCTGCCAGCGTGGGAATCGGGGGAGTATTCTAGGTGGCTCCAATACCGCCATGTATATTAATTATTTGACAAAGGGCGATTTCTGACAATATAATGAATTTCTACCACATCTATACTATTTATTTATAAGTAGCTGTTTTGTTCCATAGGTTTCTAAATAAAATAAAATCAAATTAATACATATAATTGAAGTAAGTTATTGTATAAAAAAGTTTGGAATTGACAAAAAGTCCATGTAAAAAATGTAATATACCTTCTGGAGGATTTACGTGGCAGTGGGCAGTGTTTAACATTAATTTAGTTTTTTAATATTTAATTCCGGCGTTTTTCTTCAGCACACTAAATTTAAAATTCCGTAAGATATAAGCCGCAAAAAATTGTTAACTACAGTCCAGTAATGTAACGTTAAAATATTATTTCTCGCTGTAATTGTGTGTACCGGAAATGGAGGCGGTTACCGGAAGCGGTGGAGCTCATTTTTCACTACTCCGATTTATCGTTTGAGGGCTAGCGCTTACTACCATTTTATGCCGGACAGCGGGCAACTACTTGACGTCTTTTAAATCACGCCAACATATCTTAAACGCAGTTGTAATATGTAATTTTGAAACATATAATATATAATTCAGTTTTTATATATTTCGCGGAAATCTTAGAAAAAATGCTTAAAATGGATGTCATATACTAAGCTTGATAAGATTACAAAAAATAACAATCGATACTCAGCTGTGCGTGACTACAGTTTTTCATTTAAAAAAAAAATCCTTAAAACTCCAGATTAATTTTATAATGTAAACTAATAATATATAAATGATTAGTGTGTCCCTTGGGACTTTCTTGATTAATTTAAGTCTCTGGTTCAAATTAATTTTGAAACAAAAAATGTACTAACTTATAAATAATATTCAAGCGCATTCCCTAAGGAAAAAAAAATCATCTACTATTTTTCACTCTTAGGGGTGGTATTATTTCTTCAAACGGGACCAATTGGGAACTACACCCTCTCAAACAAAAAAAAATCCAAATAGGTTAATATAATGGAGTTCTGAGGTAATAAACATAAAAGAATACAAACGAATTGAAAACCTTCTCCTTTTTTGAAGTCGGTTGAAAGTTAGATTGAAGTTGTTTACAAAATGGTTATCATGATTATTTTCGTAGTCAATATGATGGCGAGTAGGTGGGTAGGTTAAATATGGTGAGGACCTGACAATTAATTCTAAAGGTTCTCAACGGATGGCAATAATTGAGCCGCGTTTAAAGATATTTGCTGCGGTAACCTAAACATTGCAAAATATCATTGATCATCTCAAGTTCTTACGATGTGTCTTAGAGACATATGTAGATGCAAATACTCAACGGAGTAGAATAATCTAGCCGTAATATGAGCTACTTGCGTTTGGTACTAGTAACTAGTGTCTCGGACAGATCTGCCGCTTCAAATTAGGTGCGCGGTCTGTTCGTCCCGTTACAAAAACTAATAATACCATTTTGCAATACCGTACTTATTATATTCATATATTTACATTGAAATGGAAAAAAATAAAACATTTCTCTACGTAGCGCTAAAAAATAAAATTTTAAATCGGATAATTTTTGTTATAAAGTTTATTCTGTATACAGTTACAGCTAGTTTTTTTTGTATTTTTTATTTAATAGCACTAATAAATACAGAGCATAAGCAAACTTCGTCAAAGTAAATTGACATATATTTGTCACAGCCGCAGTGTGCGCTCATCGTTATTTAGTTGTCAACGTTATTATTAAGCTTACGCCTTTTGCAGCATTCTGGAAAGAATTTAAGCTGGAAGTTATTAAGATGTATATTTAAAAAAGCTGCTGTAAGCTTATTCGTTTGGATAACGCAAATGTATTCGGTTTTTATTTTGCATCTGTATTTAAAGTCCGCAAAGTATACGCTTTCAGTTTTTAAAGGACTCTTCAAATTGAAGATTTAAAAAATTGAACTGTTGTTGGATCATATTTAACTAACTTTAAATATTTAATCGTATGCTTACGTGAGTGAGTATATATATGTGTGTGAAAGGTTGGACTAAGATTTTTTTTTGTTTTTTTTTTTTTGTTTTTTTT